>JAHZNA010003888.1:0-11098 GCA_027743935.1 Sinodicranocentrus sp. ZH6 | reverse complement strand
CGTATTAAAGTACATCTGAGTACAAATTTTCAGCCAAATATCTTTTAGGTCCCCCTTTATCCGGATAGGTCCAAAAGCTCTGCACACATTACTTTCATCGCGTTCTGCTCATTATCCTTATTCTGGTTGCTAGCTGAGTTCTCATTGTTGAGAAACATGAACCTCATGTCCATAAAGAATGTAAGTGTGGAGGAACAATAATGGTAAATGTGGCAGTTGAGAAAATGAATGTTTTTCAATGGTCAATGAAGTATATTTGCGAATTGCGAGTTGACTAGTGGTGGCTGATGGATGGCCAAAATCTCCTTTACCGCAATTGGGCTGGCAATGAATGGAAAAACTTATCAAACCCTTATTTATCCTCTCACATGTTACATGCTTAACATAGTGGTCGCCCGAGGTGAAATAATAAATCTTGGTGTTGCACTCCAAGGAAACTAATAACCACTCATTAATATACACCAGGTGCAAAATCATACCAATTAAGAATAAGTCAAGATTCAATGCATAAATCATAATATTATGAAAGTAATAAATTTAACGTTGTCCAACCACCTTCACCTGTACAAATGGAATTGCTTGTGAGCGGAATGCCATGAAGTTTTTTATAGAGTTTTATATATATATTATTTCAGTTAATGTATCCACATCTCACCTAGGTATTTCTGATCTGATTCTTTACGATTGGAAATACAATTACACGTGGTAATAAACATGAGTAACTTGATTAATTGAACAATTAGCCAATCATAGTGGGGCATTAATTAGAAACAACAATTTCCAACTTTACTCTCAGCAGCAGCTATGTTTTCAAGCTTGAACTTGATTATAATTAGCTGAACAGGAAGAACCAGTGATACTGATACTCTGACAGATTGTAACAAGGGATCTGACATTTTACAGAAATGGAAAGGTGCTTGATGAGTAAATTGCTCTTTTCATTGCATTCAAACTACTTATCATCGTGTGGTCACTTTGCACAAAAGCCCGACTCCATAGTATCATCATTAACAAATCAAATAGGGAAAATAGCATCAGGGTTCAGTTGTATCTTTTTTAAATGAAAGGGGCAACTCGTCAGCGTCATGTAGTGACGTTAGATGATTACATCTCTACAAATGCAATTTACCACTATAGTACCTAAACTTTAGTACCACTAGTAGCAAACAATTGGAAAAATACAAACAGACACACACACGTGAAAAGAAAAGGATTTTTTTGTCACGCAAATTAGCATTTAAAATGCACAACGTGCACGCATATATTTATATATGTGTATATATATCTTTGACTTTGAGTATATTATGCAGTTTGCTTGTTTTCCAAACAACATCATTCGCATAATGTAGTTATTGTGTCACTATGCGTAAGCATCTACGCATTTTATACTACCTTCGTGACAAATGGGGATGATCTCGTTTCAAGCATTACAGACAGGTTTTCTCTTCTCAGAATATATTACATTAGTCGACCATGAAATACAGCTTTTTCCCAATAAAATCAATTTAAGTATTAATTGATCGATCCACTGACATCAGACAAGGTACATGAAGTTGCTGCCACTAATGCAACATTTATCATGTGGCTTTTTAAAATTTACACTTATCAATCCACTAATGAAATTGCCATCTCACAACACAACCAACTCTATTGTACAAAGGACCACCAAGAACATCCCGACTGAACAGGGAAAGCAATGAAAAACAAGGGGATTGCATCATTTCACAAGCATTTTCGACGTGATAAAACATCATCCAAAGATAAGAAGAATTATTGGATTGCGGACAATGTTCTTTCATTCACTCATTCATTCATGCTACCCTCATCCGCA
Source organism: Sinodicranocentrus sp. ZH6 (assembly GCA_027743935.1). Classification (NCBI taxonomy): domain Eukaryota; kingdom Metazoa; phylum Arthropoda; class Collembola; order Entomobryomorpha; family Entomobryidae; genus Sinodicranocentrus; species Sinodicranocentrus sp. ZH6. The sequence goes on along the minus strand of JAHZNA010003888.1, from coordinate 9,267 downwards.
AACTATTTCTTGGTTCTTCACCGGAGATAATAGTGGAAATTGTTAGAATAACCATTCATCATGTTTTTTCTGCATATTATATATCCACCTCTGCACAATAGTGGAAAAGGAGAGAGAACAGGTGAAACAGATTCAGACGTTTATGTTGATGGGGATGATATATGTTGTTACAAATTCAAAACGCATAGAGTAATGACAGGAGATTTCTTTGTGAGCAAGATGATGTAAGAATGGTGTGGAGAGAAAGAGAGGAGAAGAAAGAAAAATGTGCACACACATGGTTTACGTGTTTCTTTTGTGTATCTTCATGTATTCTTTCAAACAGCGGCTTGCTCACTTTTTCATCTTGGCTCTGTGGAAAATCACCTGTTGATTGTGATATGATATAATGTGGAATGACAGGACATGACAGGAGCTCATGAAATTAAATTGAATCGACGGGTTGCTTTTATCAACTTTTACGATGGAGAATCTGGTTTGCTCTCTTTTTTTATCGGACATGCATTTGTTGGAATTGACATTTAAGATGTACACATAAAACATTATTCGGAAGCCGAAAGGGATGAAGAGAGACACACTGAGAGCATTAAGTCCACTGTTTGGGATGCTTTATTGGAGATTAGATCAGGAGCTGGATATCAGACAGATAGAATCAGTATAGAACCATATATAGCTTATTTCTCGTAAATTGTTTTTTTTTGGCAATCTGTTGATTCAATTGGGGCGAGATTTGGAGAAATTAACGTTATTGAAAAAGAAATATTGGCAGTGATTGAAGTTCCTTGAATCAATTTGCTTCACTAAATGCTTCTTATTTGATCACAAAAAGCTCATTCAAACTGTTCCACTTGTTCTTGGAATTTTCATTTAGTGCATTAGTCCAAGATGTCATTGTAAAATGTTTTTTTCTATTGCAGAACAAACCACACCAGAAGATCTGAGCAGCCCCACCTCTGATGAGAATTTCAACTTTAATTTTAGCCTAGTAGATAAGAAACTGAGTCATTTTACGCATCATCTCCATCACCACCACCATCCTCATCTGCACCACCACAGTAGTCCTCGAAGTAGCAGTAATCACCACCATAATAACAATAACAGTAGTAGTACCTACATGGCCCATACAAAAATCAAGGACCCTACCTTGTAAGTTTTGTTTAGAAATTGAAATGAGCACTTGTCGAATAATTATTACTTTTGTAAAATTATCATTCCTTTTGAAATTTCTATTATAGGCTATTCTCTAAAAAGGCTTCCCTTAGTCATCCATCGTTGCACCACATCACCCACGTTCCAAACGGCTCTGCTACGAACGGAAAGCGAGCTGGAAGTTGTGGAGACCGGAAAGAGTTGAGTACATCACCAGGACCCTCAACGCCAACATCAGCTAGCTCAACAAGCCCAATTCTCAATAATAATCTACACGGCAATCCTTCGGGCGAGTCAAATGAATCCCTCCGACGACGCAAAGTGCACAAATGTGATTTTCAAGGATGTGAAAAGGTTTATACGAAGAGCTCCCATTTAAAAGCTCACAAAAGAACGCATACCGGTAAGCCAGCGTGAATTTTCTCTTGACATTTTTTCCTACATTACAAAATCCTGTTGAGTCAAGCTCTCACCATTTATATTACAAACTAAGTGCAGACTCTTCATTTAAAAAACCCCATATGCAAAAACCGAACGCACAAGTAGGACTCACCCTAGTGTTAAAAATTCCTTGATATATTCAATCTTGTGCAAGAAAGTTTTTTTGAATATTTTCTTCGAAAAAAACAGAGCAAGAGTGGGAACGATGGCAAAACTGGAGATTATAGAGATATGACAAGGCTCAAGATTCTTTTTTATTATGATAATGTTCAGCGTAACACACTGTGATCAACTGTGATGCAAGGCTTGGCTCTTTGTTCACCTCGCCTTATGCTTGCCAAGTGCAAGCTCGTTACACGCCATGCCTAGTTGTTGCAGACAAGGGGAGAGACAGAGAGATGAGATATTTACTGCTGATATTTTGTCAACCTGTTTTCCGACTTGGCATTTTTAAAATTCACTCTCTGCTCCTTTTGTCGGCTCAGAGTAACCGACAAGAACGGTGCCTGTACACATACAAATAGTCAATGTGGTCACCCACCACCATCACCGTCACCCAAGCTGCCATCAACTTTTCAAAGGCTTTGCATGTTTTGCTAAAATACTTTTTCACTCTTTTCACTACCCTTGGCTGGGATGTGTGGGTATACGAGTGTAATGCAAATATAGATGCAAACTAACAAATTAAGTAGTGTGTAAAGCATGCATCACTCCCGTCGCTCGTCCCCGCTCGTTCTATTCATTTGGGTGAGGTGTATTCAAAGATGATCTAGCTGAGGGAAGCAAGTCTAATCAGTTTTTCGTGAGCCTTGGCTTCGTCACACTAAAGCCTCTTTTCACTCTGCTAATCCAACAAGTTAAGAAGGATTAGGGGCTCTTCCAAGAGGCAATTGTTAAAGTGGGAATGAAAATGGATGGGCTTGGCTCTATTATGTGATCTCATGTAAATCAACCTGCATTAAACGAAACTAATGGTATAGGCTTTCTAATCTTTGTGTTTGTACTGCAGTAATTCGTACAACTTCCCCTGTTCAAAGCTTGAGTTATGTTTGCAGTTTTTTTCTTCCTTTCTTGTGAGGTTGCGGTTCTCTGTGTGATTATGTAACTGCGGGACATTGAATTTTTAAACAAATGTCGAAAAACCTTTCCCTCTGGGTAAATGGTTGACAAGTTTTGAATTCAGACATGAGAATTTTTCTCACTTCCGGTCTTGTGTTTAAATGATTGAAGTTATGACAAGAGGGTGTGTTATTATCTGGTGTATTATATTTATTTAAATTGTTTTTTTATCAACTCTTATTTATTTCTTACTTTTTCTACCTTGTACGTAGTTTAAGATAATGTAGACATTTACACGGACAAAATCCATGTCATAATTAATTTGTTAATGTATAACTATCCTCATGTTTGAAATTGTTACTTACGAATAAATGTTGTGGGTGATGAAACGCCAACCTGGACATGACGAGTGTTTTGTAGTGGAATCGAACATGAAGAAATGGATGCAAACAATCTTTAGTTCCATATTTTAAAGCAATGTACCGAAAATAATGTTTATGTAAAAAATTTCATGACGTTATCAGATTAAGCATCAAAAATTGGTGTAGAATTGCAAATCGCGTAATGAAAATGTGTGCAAAAAAACATTCTCCGTACATTGTTATGGCTACAAATATAACATAAAATCAACAAATTAATATGTGGTGGCGTAACGCTTGATTGAGCATCTGGGGCTAAAATTGTTTGCATCGTTTTCTCCATGTTCAATTCCACTAGAAAACACTCCTCATCTCCAGGTTAGCCTTTCATACCAACAACATATGCTCGTTTGAGGAATTGAAGTATTTCTTCCAGGAAATCGTTTTTGCTATTATTGCTTTACAGTTTGAATCACCAAAACTTGACAGTTTAAACTCTGTATGTAGTTAACTAGGCTAAGGAAATGTTTTTGTTCGAAAGGAATATATAAGTGTATAACATTACCGTAATGATGTTATTATATGTCTTGTAGAAAACAATATAATATGGTCAATTGTATGTGTCCGTTTGATTCTGTGAGTTAGCCCAAGTCTGCTAAACTGCTTATTGGGAAAAAGAAACCAAAGTTCGAAAATATCCTGACAGCCCTCTCTGTAAAGAGTGCAATGAGATTGATTATCAACTCACAACGTCGGAAAGCTCTTGGGTTTCTTCATTACTCACACTTTCATGATATTGAAGCGATTATTAGAAGCAAAAATATTATATGTCGCTGATGTCCGTAATTTCTGCACATAATGATTAGTTACAAACAGTCTCAAGATCAGTTTTTTCGGTTAGTATTTCATTTCTTACATTTTCCTTCATTAAGCGTTTCTTATTAATTCCTTTATGAAAATATTCTACTAGGTAGTTCATGCTGAGGGAATGTCAAGCTTTGCTTCCGATTACCAGTGATCGTTGCAAAGACATATTTAAACATTCGTGATGATTTTCAAATTCCAGATGAGTATAGATTGTGCAAGATAGATTGTGTACCAGGGTCAATGTGTTTTTACACACAAAACGTGTGTGTGATACAGCTAGTAAGCATACCGAAAATATCACAATAAAAATAGAATCCCATGATAGGGTTTTTTGTTTTGTTTTTCAACAATGTAAAATCAATTCCTTATAATATGTATTAAAATAATAGTATTTGTTACACATGAGGCAACAGCTCTGTGGTTGTTTCTTTTTTTCTATTTTTCTACACTTTGTCATTATTACAAAAACCCATTTACTTCAACAAAACCAACCATAATGGTGGTGTTTTCTTATTATTACTTAAATATTAATGTATCAGGGATTACGAACCAAGTATGGGAGGTATAGAAATCTTTGCATAATGCAGTATTAAATGAGATAAATTCCAGAGTGCGGTTTCTGGGTATTTTGATTTAATTGGTAAAATGATGATGGTCATATTCAGAGAAATTGGATGAAGACCAGTCAGAAGAGTTAGCTTTGATGAAACTGTGAATGTAAACATTCGGAACCATTGTGAATGAGATTCTTAGAGAATGAAAAGGCATGAGAGTTTACATTCGTGCTGTACCAGAAAACTTACTCCGTCCAACCAAACCCTAGAACTTTGAAAACGATGATAAACTTTATTTCATGTTTCAAATCAGTCATAAATATAAAGGTTGGTTAGGAAGGAGGATGATGTTAGAATTTAATTAAAAGGCAATTTCACTTTCCGATCCACATTTTAATTTAGATACATGAGAACAGAATGAAAAACAATAATGAGATATAACTGTCACTTTTTATAGAAGCCGACAAAGTTGAAAAAGTAAAGACTGTTTGGTGCTTAGCAAAACGCTTGAACTAAAAAATTGATAAATCTTTAAAAATAATTGAAATAATTAAATTATGGCAGGATAAGTTGGCACTTGATTTACTTTCACAATCAGGACTTTCTCTAAGCCCTCAATATTTATAACATGGTGTATATGTATATCCTGATTCGTTCGAGTAGTTTATTGAATTAATTACTACTTCTGGAGAATACTTAACTCTAAATGTAAACATATAATTAAATGGCTGTATTCGAATCTTTTTAGATTTTAAGGTAATTTATGCACCTCTGAATTTTGTTATTATATCTTACTGTGTCTCTCTCGCTTTTCCAGTGAAGATCATAATGAATTTCACAATGCTAAACCGTACCCTGAAATTCTATCAATATGTAACAGTTGACTGCAGTTAGAAGCACCAAAATGATATTTTTAAATTCTGTAACAATTGATACGTCCACAAACTTCGTAACAGTAGCGTGGGCTCCATTCCCTAAACAACGTGGTAACTTTTATCAAGGGTAATATTGATTGTGATTAAATTAAATCAAATAAATGCTTTTGTCATGCTCTGTTGTCATGACTTAAGTAAAGTAGTAGTCGTGGTCATACAGTGTTAAGCATATTATGGAATTGGTGTTAAAACCCATAGCCATAGATTATAGCTGACTAGATGTAATTCGGAGCAGAGTTTGCAAAAAAAAATTGTGACTAGTTGCCACACTTGTTGTGACGCAGATTGAATGAGTTTGTTGACAGGTCAGCAATGTAATTTACATAATTATATTTGTAATATTCATCAATCGATTTAATAAGTAAAAGCTACATATCTAGATAGGATATAGTACTGTGTAGTTAAACTTGTACACATGTGTATAATATTATGTTGATACATACAGTTTATGAGATGAACGGTATTTTAATAAATATTGATATATTCCTTGATAATCAATGAATTCCATGTTTTCAGAGATTTATCCTTAGAATGTTGCAGGGTTGTCTTGCAATTATCTAACATACTCACATCATATATTTTAAAAATGTACAATCTTATAATACAAGCATGCAATCAAATGGTGTTCAAACCAACTAAAACTGCCATATTATCTTCTATTAAAAGCTGAAATGAAATCCATTATCAAATAAAATATTCGATAGTTATCCTAAATCAATACGATATAATTCATATTAACAAAAAATGTACTACGGTCTTGAAAGTACACTAGTCCTAAGTTCCAAAAATCCCGCTTTTCTTCCTATAAGCTATTTTAAAATTTAACCTAACAAACTGAATTGAGGTACGCGCGGCCGCAATTTTAAGTTTGGCGGCAAAGATCGTTTGTATTCGTAACACCAACTGTTTAAGTTACCGCCCAATGTTGGGTGGATGATTCGCAAAATTTTTAAATTTTTCATAAGACTCCAAATTACGGATTCATGCATCTTCTTCTGACAACGTCTTGAGAAATTAATTGCGCAGTGAGTTTGACCTCTACGTTTGCGTGGCTTTCCTATGACTGTAATCTCAACAACCATTAATGAGGTTAAAGGTAAAAGAAAGTCGATGTTATTGTCAAACACTGACACTTGCAGATTTTTTAAATTCGGCAAAACTAGTCTGTCATCATTAGCTCCAGTTTCCGATTTTTCTATTCCCACCTTAAGTGATTGAAGAGATGAGCTGTAAACTGATGTAAGCTCTATAACCTTTTTCAAAGTATATACCCCTTGCAGCTGCAAAACTCGAAGGGGTCCACTGATGAGTAGACCTTCGCCATCAATATTGTATTCCCAAGCGTTAGGCAAAGTTACTGATATCAGTTGATTCAAGGAAGTTAATTTAGGAAACACTGGATTTGGATTGCTTCGAACAATTTCCTGGAATGTAGAAATAGTAGAAAATTTCATTTTATCATCGTTTTAATGGATACACGCATAGTATGTATAAGTGTTTCCTTACCACAGCAGGTAAATCATTGTACGTGGCAATGTGCAATCTTTCTAAATTGTCCGCCATTAGTTGCACAATCAACGCCGCTGGTAGAATACCGTGACCCACAATGTTTAAGGAAGTTAAATGATCAAGTCTGGGAAATGGTCGTACCAATCGACTGGGAGTATTTTGTTCGTCCATATCATTGAAATAGATTTTTAGAACTTTTAAGTTAGGTATGAATTCTAATGATTGATGAAGCCGCACATTCAAGTAAATTGCTTCACGAACAGTTGTGAATATTAAATCACAACTCTTAATGTGGTGTCCAAATCTAGGTAGTAAATCTTCATGGACCAACTCCCACATTTTATGGCTCTCATTTATTCCCACATCTTTAATTCTGATCTTTTTTGTAATGAAAGGATTAACATTGTTGGGACAACTAGCCATAGTTTTCATGAACTTCTGAACTAATGTAGCTTTATCAAATGTATAGAAGGATTGAAAATCGGACTTCCATTTAACTTCCTTGCGGGGCCCAACTAGGTCAAAAGTATAGATGGAGTCCTCGTTAGCTAGGGGATATAAGTTATCAACCCCAGACCTCCACCCTCGACAGGTGAGCCTACATGCTAAGACATCTGCATTATCCAAGTGGTTCATGATGTGAGGAAGAACCTATACACAACAAAAACGTGCATAAGATTTTGGGCGGAATTATTAGTGAATAGGTAAATTTAAATAATTATGTGAAGAACGTTTGGGTGCTCACCTGAGGGAAAAGGAATGTAGTCACTTTATCATCCAAAACATCTTTCCACACTTTACAGGTTTTGTGGCACACTGCCAAAGTGTCCAGACTCAAATGATCGTTTAATAATCCAAAAATCAAACTCCACTTCTGTAATTTTAAAATATTCATAAATCATCGAAATCATCATAAATCTTACATTTATACAGACAAATATCATTTAAAACCAGAACTAATTGATTTTACCTCAAGTGAAAAAACCAATCGTGGCTTTTCATTCACTTGATCTCGTTCTTCGATAGCCTGACGTTTAGCTAAACTTTGTGCCATGGCCTTTTTTATATTTGGATTTATCTTAAAAACAGAAAGACAATATGGAAGTTAATAATTGATTCTGCTAATCCATATCCCTACATTAATACTAAAAGTTATCTATCAAAAACGATATTAAGTACAAGAAAAGTATTCCAGAGAAATAAAGACTTACTCGAACCGGAATATTTTCGATTTTATGAATATATTTCCAACTCCAGAGTAAATAAACCCTTTCCTTTTTCTCCAGAAAAATGATGAAATCAGTTGATGCAAGCTATAAAAAAATCTTTTTCAAGACGAATGTCTGTAGCTGTTTACTCGAACGACACAAGTGAGGGAAGAGGTGATGGTGATGACTGATGTGTCCTCAAATGTTCCAATAAAATTTGTAAGCTAGTGTGCCATTTGATTTTGCAGAGTTTCACACTATAAACCCAAAGCCTACCCAATATTCGTACAATCCTTTCCTTCGTTCAAAACAGCCTCTTGTCTTATGTACACTTCACATAAGTTCTCTCTGGCTTTTCAATTTAAAGTACGAAGCAAATGCAATCTCTACACTTCGCTCGCACGCACAGCGTATACTTTAACTCTTCTTTGAGTGAAAACGCTGATCTTGCTTTGCTTCGATTTGGTTCACGTACACACACTCGTGCTCTCTCGTTTTTAAGTCTCATTGGCTCATAGTTCATAGTTTCAAATCGCCTGAATGCAGTAATGCAAAGATGTTTCAGATAAAGTCGTACATGCATTATGAAAGTATTGAAGGATTTCAGCTACTTGTTGCCCCTCCCAAATTCTTTGCTTGTTTGACATAGTGGGACAAACTTTTCGATTGTGTAATGTTACAAGTTTTACAATGAACCGGAACCAACGAACCAATTGTTCATTCCTTACAATACGCAGTTAAAAATTAAGAATAATTAATGTCTTGGTATCATACCATGAAAGTTGAATTAAAACTAAATAACGTCCATGATAAAGAACATCAAATGCATATTAATTCATAATACGTAGGTTGTACCAATATTATTTGGCCAGTTTTATTGAGATCTCATTTCAATATGGGTAAACATTTTATTCAGTTTTTTCTACAAAATCGCCCACAAGCTTAACACACTTAGTCCACCTATTTCGAAGCGGCTAGGTCCATTTTCTGAGAAATGCCGAGGTCCGATGTCGAATTCGAGGGAAATGATTTTTTCATTTTTTTTTCGTTCGACTTGCACCTTCTACCGCTCACGTAGTTTTTTAATTTGGGGAACAAAAAGTTGTCAGATGGAGTAAAGTTGATACTGTAAGGAGGATGACATAACTGGAAAAAATCCAGCTCTTTTATTTTCTCGTTTACGAGA
>JAHZNA010003887.1:0-14684 GCA_027743935.1 Sinodicranocentrus sp. ZH6 | reverse complement strand
GGTAGCTCTGAATGATGACGGGGTTGAGGTAGCTCTGAATGATGACGGGGTTGAGGTAGCTCTGAATGATGACGGGGTTGAGGTAGCTCTGAATGATGACTGAGAGTTCCTTGCACTTCCTTTTCCTTTGGAGGTGACGATGGGATTCCCTTGCTTCCTGAGTTTGATTTATGTTCACATCCAGAAGCCTCTTGTCTTTCATCCTTATCTTTTGTATTTCCTGTGTGAGGTTTGATTCCAAAAACTATATTGGCATAAGTCCCAATTGAAGTTTTAAAAGTTGACAAGGATTTCGCTACGAGTGGCTCTTGCATGGGTTCGGTAAATGTATCCAATTCGTCAGAAATCTCAGCTGCTATGCGAACTAATTCTGATAAATCAGAAGTTTGAGAAAAATACTTTGGGTTCTTTCGAGCCTTTTTCATTTCTGGTTCTGAAAACTCTTCTTTGATCCTTACAGCTGCTGCAACAATATCGATTTCTTCTGTCTTTGGTCCCGGTCCAGCATTAAATGTGATTCTTGGCCCTTCGAAAACTATCTCAAGGTCGGATTCAGATTCAGCCTCATTTCTGGATTACAACAATAGTTAAATGGAGCTCACAATTATATTACTTCTAAAATATTTGTAAAAATAATCTTACCCTGTTTCATCCTTATCCTCATTCCCTAATGCACTTTCAACTTCAGCCGGTGAAAGTTGACTTTCTTCATTGAAACTTAAAGAGGGGTTGTCGTCAGTTATAAATTCCTGCTTTGGAGGTTGCTCATCTAGTGGCTCTTGTGCTTTATCTGAATCTGCTTGTTCTTGTAACACCCTAGCTTCTGTTCGTGGTTCGGTATTCTTTTCATACTGATTGATTCTTTCCGGAGCAATTTCAATTGTCAACGACCTCTTTCTTATAGGAGGTGTCTAGAAGGGAAAATTCCGATTTCAAAATAGTTCAACTAGCTAATTTATTTATTCAGTATGCATATTGTGACAAAATATTAAATAGACTTACTTGAAAATATTCTTGAATATCTTGCGTCGCCAGCCAATCCAAAATATTATCCAAAGACAAAACCCCAGGCTCGTTGAGATACTTTAGCAATCCTTGAATCCACTGACGACTCCCTTGAGTCCCGAACAGGTTTGGGTTGTCTTCCACCAGCAGCTTGAAATCTTCAATTTTCCTTTTCCTCGTGGCAGTCAGCCTTTTCAGTAACCTCTTCATTGTTAATACACTGCAAAAACATTTGCATACACTTTATATCACTGATTACACACTGATTAGGGGTTATCAACAACTACTATTTATCTCTTTTTTGTTGAATTTCAGTCCCATCAAAATTTGTCTCGAAGCAAAAACTAAACTTGAGTTATGAGCGAAATATTTTACTCGAATGACTTTATACTGTGCTCGTATTACATAATTTAGTGTGCACATATGGATGGACTATGGACCCCCTAAACGTTGACCGTCGACCTCACACTTTATGTGAATGTTTGGTTATATAGAGATTTGCAAATACTTACGTATATTTTTCATGGTCCCCTCAGTCAGCAGTTAACGAGGATTATAATATTTTTTCTTTGATTTTTTGCATTTCAAATTATGCTACTATCTTGTATTGTAGGAAATGGAAATTGTAGATACGTACATGTCTGATTTGACGTTTGAGAGGAGACATTAAGCTGTCAAAGCCCAACGACTCTTTTAGAATGTAGCCGACTCAACATTCACAAATATATATTCTATTAGTTTTATTTTATATCCATATAAAGCACAAATTAACAATTAAAATGAATAAGCAATATTTAATATTTGTCATTTACACATTTACCCACAAATATAGCCTACGTTAACTATTTAAATGTGCATAAAAAGTTGAGCGTGATATCACCTGGGATTTCTAACAAGAAGATTTTCATTCTTTTTCTAAAATAAAAACAAGGAACAGATATTCTCGCTGAGCGTTCCCCTGCCACACAAGCCTTTCACAATGTTTTACAGCTCCACACTTCCTCCCAATTTTCAACAACAGCTCTTCTGACACTGCGTTCACCTTTGATGCTAACTCTGTCAAAATTAGGTAGAACATTTTGATATTTAATGAAATTGTGAGTAACACAAAAAAGACAAGAGTAGGCATTTTATGAAAAAAATGCAATCAAGATAAAATCAAGAAATCCCCAGATGAAAGCTCCACAAAGCATGTAGCCGGCAATGGTAATGCCCAACTCGTAAGACCAAATGTAGCACGTTATTGTGACCTCTGTGTGATGATGAATCATCTCCGTGACTTGAAAGGTCGTTAACTGGTTTCTCGCTTGAGGGTGAGGCTGAAGTAACCAAATTGATTGAATATACTTTACCCCCATGATAAGCACGATGAAGAAGATTGTTCCACTAAACGCAATCCAGCGCAGGGTCCACCCAAAAATATATATGTCACAAGAAATCTTAGAATTAGCACAGGAATAGATAATGCAATGTGAGTAAGATCCAAGGAAATGAGTAAAGTGAAGATGACATCATTCGAGTAAATTATGGAAGCTATTGTGCACGGGATAATTAGGCAATTTAAAGTGACAACTGTCACCATGCAACTGAGACCAGCAATATTTTCCATAAAGAGATTGAAGCAAAGTTTCCTCTTCCCCTGACGGTGGAAATCACTAGAAATGGTAAAATAATTAGAGTATTGCAATTTTTATGAAAATTTTCATTTTCACTTTTGAAACTTACAACTAAGGCCATGTGAGAAGGCAGTGGCCTGTATACCGAATGCCAGCATAAGGAGAGCCATTCCAGAGATGAAAAAATTGTCGTGTTCACTTCTTGGCCAGTTAAACTGGCGAAGAATATGAGCGAAATATAGGACAAGAGTACAGTCCCCTAAATAGGTTTGCCACTGGGAGAAAGAATATTCGGCGATATTCACTTGTAACAGGCTTTTTTCTTTGTTCCATTGATATATGGACAGAAGACAAAGGGGTAGCGTGAGAAATAGTTTAAATGAAGGTGAAGTGACGTCCAGAAATATTCTGAGATCATTTTATTCGCAAAAACGACAAATTTAAGATTTTATGGGATTTTTCAAAAATTATATTACCTACAACAGCTACGGAATATATGTATATGGTTATGATAAAGTTTGACATGGAACTGTCAGGCTGCATGCTAAATAAAGTTGTGTTATGCGAACCTTTTTCTCAATGCGATAACGAAAATAATCGATGGAAAAGAAATTGAAGTTTTAATGCATAAAGAAAATCTCGAAAAGTTCCGAGCCTTTAAGATCAATGTCAAAATATCTTCGATCATTTTATTTGCAAGAAATACCGTATTTCCGTACCAACCAATAGCTACGGGATATATTTACAAAGTATAACGTGGAACTGTCTGGCTGTATGCTAATGCTGTTTAATGTGCCATTTTTTACACGATAAAAAAAGCAATCGATTGATAAAAATTGAAGTTTTAAACGGCGCTTGTGGATTGGCGCAATAAATGCATCAAACGTAAAGATATTGTATCTAACCGTGTATTTTTAAATATTAACATTTCTTAACATTTAAGGACAAAAGGAAAAACTGTTGACAACGAGAAAACACATGGGACACAATTTTTATATTCAAGCCACGTGAGCGTACACTACTGCAGTTCATATTCTGAACTGAACTGAATGAACTGAGAATATTTCTTTTTCTGTCAACAACGCCAACTATAAGCTTTAATAGACGGAAGTTTATCTGATAACGTATTTTAGATGGTAGTAAACAGTTCCGGAATCAAAAATGACTGAAACCGTAAGAGCACCGGTAAATTCCTACGGGGAGGCGGAGGAACTGATGTGATTTTAATTTAAATGCTGTAGGACATGATCTGAATCGGTTAGAGAAAAATTGAATACCGAGGAAAACCCAATGTGAATAGAATATTGTGAATTTGTGAATATGTTGAATGTCAAGAACATTTGCTGAAAAATGAAATAACAATGTACGAAAGATTTATAATATATTACTAAAGTCAGCCCATAAATGGAATAACCTTTGTCTTTTTCTGACAACAAATCCATCTATAATTATCACGTGAGGGAAGTCTAGCATAAATACAACCCTCCACAACAAAACACCCAAAAGCAAACACTTCAAATATCACGGCAATATTCCCACTCATATTAGGTTTTGCTATTTTCCATCCGTTTGAAATTGACTGATGAGCTCCTCCTCTTGTAATAAACTCCTCCCACCAGTTGTATATCCCGGAAGGGTCGATTCTCCCCATTCTCTTGATAAGATTTTCCGGAAACCATCCCACTAAATAGTGGCGAAGTCCAGCTGAAATTAAAATCTCTTTTCCTAAAAACGCCTCCTCTCTTCCTTCTTTCCTCAACTGGGTAGCTAAATACCAGCAAGTTCTTGGCGGAAGAAGTAAAGCAGTTCTTTCACATTTAAACAGTTTTTCCTTAGCTGCCTTAAAGTATTTTTGTTCAAATGCCTCCAAACTCTCCTCTGCATTGGATGCAAATGCTTCATTCAAATAGTCCGCGGTAAAGGGGAGGAGTTTAGTAGAGTTGTAAAGACCTCCCCAAAATTCTCTTGTTTCTTGAGAAAAATTCTTTACGCGTGCTGCCCAGTAAATTGTTGAAAACAAGGTAAAATTACGAAAACTATTGAATATCTTCCCGTTAGGATATTTCCTCTGAACTACACCGCTTCTCGATACGCCATGTTTTGAAAGAGGGACGAACCTATCAGAAATGATCTTCCCTCTATAGGTCTCCAAGGGCTGGGAAAGGGGTCCAGCATCAAGCTATGTGTAGATGTCATAATTGTGTGAGCTCAATTGAGAAATATTCTCATAAGGAATAAGTTTCCTGGGAAGGACGAGATTGTAAACGTTTTCGTATTTGTATGCACTACTTATTACAATTCCGGCTGGAAGAAGACCAACAATTATCCACCTCAAAGTGGGCAGCTCTTCTTGGGATTTAGTGAATGGGCTTCCTTTTTCCAAAAAGAGGATTAAAGGCTGGAGAAACGCTTGAGAAGAAAATATTTCCCAGTTTTTCGGGGGTTTAGAGCATTTCCCGGAAATAATTTTTGAGTACATTTCTACATTATAGAAAATAACTGGGGTCAAGATGCCGAGGAAGAGGATGAGAACGATCCAGACAGAAAGGGAGAAAACTGAGATGAGCTCTTTATAAGCCAAAGGTGCTTTCAATGGAAGCCCACAGCTGACAAATCCGATGGAGCGAGAAGTGAGTCTGGATCTATAAGGGAAAATTGAAGATTGTGCAGGTTCCTCAAATGTAGTTTGAATTAAAGTCACTGAGGGTCTTCTCACACGTTGACCATAACGCCCGGGATACATCTGCAAGTTAAAAATATGAAAAAGTTTACCTCTTGTGGGAATCGAACCGGTAAGCTTGTTATATTTTTACCTTTTCTAGCTTCCCATTGACGCATGAATATGATGGCCCATAAGTATTCCCAGAAAAGGAGTAATTTCCCAAAATAGAAATAATCAAGTGATTATAAACATGTTCCATGAGATGCTCAACCTCTGCAAACTTATTCTCATCGTTGGGGGTCACGTTTTCTAGCAAACGTTTACTTTCCCTTTCTCCACAAGTTCTGTACAAAGGAGACTCTTAATGATATTAGATAAGTCAATCGAATCAGCATGTACTTGAATCATTTCTGAAGTCGACGTCCGCATAGTCTCCAAAAGACTTGTATCCATGCCAATTCTCTCCATCGTCACTTCTGGACGTAAACAAGTTCCACAATGTTTTACAGACTTTACTCCACTCATCCACAGTCCTCCAAGTTCAGTTTCGAGGAGAATAAATTCATCTCTGGAAATCAACATCCGGTCGATTCCCTCTCCCCTAGTGAGCACATTTTCCACCCATTTTGTTATCATTGCATTATTAAAGTTTTCCTCTCCTAGAGGACTATTCCCTTCCAAAACGACAGCATTGATAATCTGAGAGGATGGGGTTATCCATTCCGTTTTCATTTCTGGTTCCCCTCCCCTGTAACTAAATACTCTTGGATATTCCACAAGATCGAATAAATGTTCCCACTGATATCCCCTTCCCTTCATCACATATCTCTGAGGAAAGAGTCCTAAATGTAGTTGACAGCTCCATGGGCGTGTTCTGGATGTAAATTTGAAATAATCCAGAGTCAAACAGAGATCCCCTGAGAGGAATTTATTCTCCTTTGACATCACATTAGCGTAAATTCCTTTCCCTGGACACGCTGTTCTGGAGCTGTTCCTCACTTGTGTTCTTTACAGAATTCAAATTGCTGGAGACTAAAATAAAATATTTGTCTTTTGAATTTTCTCCCCTTCCCCAAATCGCTGGTTGAACCCCTCTTAAAATGACAGGGGTTGAGGTAGGATGAATATCAACATTTTGGAAGTTTGTTAGTGACACAAAACAATTTTGAAAGTGGGTCAAAAAGTCTTCGAAATTGTATACCCCGTAGTCTCCCTCGACTTGAGTTTCCCAAGAATACAAATACTCGGAAAAAATATATTTGCCGTAAGTCGTCTCGTATAACTTTGCAAGCTGTTCAAAACTACCTGTCACCAATTGAGCTGAAGAATGGCTGAAAACTAGGAAAATAAAATGGGAATATATTTCCCAGAGAAAAAGAATATGAGCAAAACTAGGCTTCATTTCAAACTATTTTTTGTGATAATTGTTCATCCAACGTGACTAGAATGTTTTGTTGTAAGTTTCAACAGGTGTAACGGTGTAAGACGTGAGTGAATTGTTTTTCGACCTTGTTTGATGTTTGTAATGGACTACTTATACTCAAATATTTTTAAGGTACACCATTAGCCTGATGATACGGAAAACCACAAACATGTTGGCTTCAATTCCTGGCGCCAAAAAGTGAGCAAAGAGAAAAACACATGAATATTTTATGATGATATTGATATAATGAACCAACGCTAAAATATTTTTTAAATTAATAAACTATTACGAAAAATTGAGTTTAAAAAGAGGGAAAACTAATCATTTATTTAATAAAGCCAATTACTTTATTATAATTTAAAACAAATTATTAATAATATCCATCCCTTCCGCCCCTCCTGTAGCCTCCTCTGTAACCATCAAAATCATGTCGTCGATAATCCCTATCCCGATCATATCGCCGATAATCTCTATCCCAGTCACGGTCCCTGTCTAAATCGTATCTTCTATAGTCTCGGTCTCGATCCCGATCCCGATCCCAATCTCGGTCCCGCCGGCGATAGTCTCGATCATAGTCTCTATCGTCGTACCTGTCATTCCATTCGGGTTTTGATCCTGGAGCCAATTTCAGCGTTTGCCTTGTTGCCCTATCTACGCCTTCTTGATCTCCTTCATTATCTTGATTTGAGGCGCCTGGTACAGGAACTGACTTCCCTTCTGGGTATTTTCCATCTCCTCCACTGGGATCCTGTTGCTCCTTGACTGTGTGATAGATAGAAGGTCCTGCAGCAGCCAAACCTGAAGAGGAAAAATTATACCTATTAGTACATTAAAAAATTTCCATCCGGATAAAATGATGATTCGTTTGATTTGTCTTACCAAGAGCGGTACAAAGCGCCAAGGCGGCAATGTAGAGATGGTGAGTGTGAGCCATTCTTGTTCTTGCTATGGCTCTTCCTTGGAACTCCGAACTGATGAAGGTCTTGCTTCAATCATCACCCTTAAATATGTAAGAGCTCCACCCCCGATTGATTTTTTTCAACTTTTCCCATTGTATAAATTAGAAAGTGGTAAAGATGAATTTGAAAGTGATTTTGGTCAGTGATTTGTTTTATTAATGAAAAAATAAAATGTGACTTTGTGTGCCCGGAAGTGACATTGTGTCATATTCATTCTTTGTTAAACCAGCCAGTGAATGGGTGTTTATACAAATAATACAATTAACAATGACATACGAGTATTTACATTGTTTTGCCTGGCCTATATTGAATGGAAACTTTCTAAAATTTGCTTAAGACCTATCATTCTCAGAAACCAAAAGAGAAACTTTTGACAGAATTTCCAGGTATCTAATTTCAAGGTTACGTTGTACATGTATGACATACGGATACATAAGTTGTTGATGATACAGATACAAAGCATGCCTTTTTCGGATTTTGTGTGCAATTTTTATTGTTATTTGTAAACGACCAGTTAGGATTTTATTTCTGACAAAATTAGATGAATAATCTGTGCATGGCGAAATTAAGCAAGCAAATAATTATAAGCTGCATACATCTGTAATATTTTATTGCCTTTTAAATTTATTTTCGAAATTAACTTTCCAAAAGATTTAAATTTCACCCGAAAAATAAATACATCAATATAGTGCATACATTTCTACATCAGGTTGCTATGTAATATCACCAATAACGTCTGTCATAATTGGGGGCGTTATACAGCCTAAAGTTATTATTCATCAGTTGCACCCATAAGTCAGAGATATCTGATTGTTGACTCAAAGCCGTCCTTCCAAGATGCGGGGCGTAGCTGGATTCTGAAAATAAATAGAACCAATGGAAAAAATTAATTTCAATTTTAAACCTTGTAGTAGCATTTTGCTTTGATGAAGTTTACCTAAAGAATAACGACTTCTAAATGGACCATTGTCATAATCATAATCATCATCCCTCCATCTCCTCCTTGAATCTCGGTCATCCCTCGACCAACGATTATCTCTCGACCAACGGTCATCTTTGTTGAAGTTTCTATCATAAGAGTTTAACATGGACCCAGGAGCTTTCTGATATAGCTCTTGTTGTCTTCCAGGAGTATCGCTGGCTTCCATTTCCATAGCAGCACTCGCCGCACTTCCTTCCGCTTCTTGGCTTTCAATCGCATGGTGAGATTTCTTATGCTCAAATTGCGCCTTTGGTGGAAACTTCATTATTGGGGTTGCCATTGCAACACCTAGAATAACATTAAAAATAAACAAATCAAAAATGTTTATTTTTCCTTCAACATTTCAAAAAGTTTAAGATTGAGTTACCTAACAGAAGCAAGCAAGCTCCAAACATCCAGCTGGAATTGGTCATGTTTTCGCGATTTGGAAAATGATGAGATTAAATTGTTTAATAGGATTCTTTGTGTGTGCGTCATTCTCTATACAATTTTAGAATAACCTTGATGTATTTTTTGGCATTGTTCAGTTTCTCCTTTTGCGACTATGCATTTTTTCCAAAACAATAGAAATTATACAAATTAAGATTCCAAGACGAATGATTAAATGAACTTGTGCTCATTTTTTATACTTTCTCTTTTACAAATATTTTGCTCATTAGCTTCATATAATAAGGAAAATTAATGATACTAAATTAATGGACAGGTAATCTTAGTGGAATTTTATATGCATGAATCTCAATTGGCTTGAGCTTGAACATGATAGTCCAAAAGTGCCCAGAAAAATGCACCTCCTATCATGATACAAGTTCCAAGCGAATACATACGAGCAGTTTAATGTGGCAATGGGGAAACTATGGTGACTCTGGTTAATCTTCGAATTGTGTTGTCAGAGAGCTGCCTGCTTTCTGCTTTCCCCAGGATTTTCTTCAAGGAACCAAGCATGACGAAGATATTTCACCTCTAGGAGGACACGAATAAAGAAAACAGTAGTACAAAAGAAAATCAAGGGACCAAAGGAGCCATGACACAAGGAGACAACTGGAATCGTTCGTTCAATCCAAGAAAGTTAATATTGGATTAATACTGAATCGCAAGTAGGCAAGTCACTAATTTACCGTTCCCCTTATCATGATAACCCCCACCGGTCCCACCCTCTCTCGTCTTGCTTCCAAGAAATCACTTTGTTATATGCGAAAGCACTCAATTAAAAAAATCTCAAGGAATCAAAGGACTCACAAAACTCACTATCTGGGGTGACTTTGGACTCCATTCAAGTTGTACCATATGCATATATTTTATACACCAAGGCCTTGGAAGAAGTATTGCAAGGAAACATTGATAATATGAGTCATGAGTCGGTTCGGTGGTCTAAGATTGTGTCAAGGTGAAACTGTCCGTTGCATTTTGTGACATTTTCTTACAAACCTGCCCTTTTAATGTTTTATGAGTAGTAAAAACAAGAACAAAACTTTTTCAAGAATACGATGGTCCTTTTGTATTGAACCTCCAGATCTGCAAGATTGTACATTGTACGGAAGGATTTAGTTTAGACCATTCACATATCATTTAATCCTTTGAGAAAAAGGTTAATATTACAATAAAAGTTATACTTTTTCCTTACATGGGTTGGGATTAAATTTTTATTTTTAGAAAATTATGACAACGAAGCAAGTAAATACATTCGGAAAACCAGGTTTTCCTACTTTTGAAGGATGACGCATCAACCCTCTTGTCTTTTTTTTACTTTAGCTGTGGCTGTAGCATTGTGCATTTACCAATGGAAAAAGTTTTTGCAGAACTCATTCATAAAGTTTTCAAATAAAAGGGTCCGATTCGGTCCACTATGCCGTCAGTTTACAGTCAGAGCGAGACTGCGTCACTGTAATTGAAACTGTTCCTCTTTTTATCGCATAAGTAATTACACTAAAGTGGCTAAAGTCTCATTGAAAACGATTCCTATATAATCTTACAAACTGGTTTAAATTAGGTTCGTAGAATATAAAATAAATATAAGTCGACATTATTGCGAAAGTTAATTGTCCCGTTTAAAAAAATATATTTATAAAACATTTTAACAATTTTTATTCCAGGTATATAAATCATGTCAACAATCCATAATTCCACCTGGTCTTCATCCTTTCAAAACGGGGAGCAAACCTCACCCTCATCTAGTAGGAACTCTCTGGAAAGTCTTGAAGACGAAAAATCTCAGTTACAAATGAGCGTAGCACGCTTATCAGAAGATAAACTAGAGCTTGAGAAGGATGCAAATAATCTCAGGGCAAAACTTACATCCCAAATATTAAAAGCTGAGAGGAAACAACTGAAAGTGAACATTCTTAGATGGAAAGTTGAGCAAATGGAATCCCGTGATAGGAGATCCTTTGAAAGAATAAATGAACTGGAAAGTTTGCTCTGTCATTTGAATGAAATGTGTGAATCTACTATTATAGAAATTGCTAACGAATATGGACAATTAAAGTGATTAAAACATTCTTCCTGATATCAACTTAAGTGCGTTTTACTTAAAGTCGAAAAAAATAAATTCAACTCCAGGATAATCATAAGCATAATCTTATCGGGGCGGGGTAAAGTAAGAATCAGTAAAATATTCTTTCATTTTTTTCAAGAAAGGAAGTTAATATTGGATTGATAATGACAATGCGTAACCGTAAGTAAGCATGTATAAGCTACTAGCCACTAATTTACCTTATCTTGATAATGATAAGATAACCCCAGACCCCAACTCAACTCTCTCTTCTTTGTCCCAAAGTCCCAACAAAATCAAGTTGTGGTTGTGAAACAAAGTTGAAGGCGCAGGCGCAGACATGGGATATGAGCATGAGTACCTGGATAGGATATTGGATACCTATTAATGTTTTATGAGTCTTCCTTTGTTCCCAATATTGCAAATTGCAATCATCCATCGTCTCAGTCTCACACGTCGGACCTTTGTGTCTGTCTGTACTCTGCACTGTCTACATATTTCATTTCATTGTCGGGGTCCGTAGTTCATTTTCCTCATTTCGCCTTTTCCCTCCATCCTTCCACACTGACAACTGACTAAAAAAAACCCTCCAAATTATACAAAGAAGAACTGTCTCTTGCCTGTTGAAGTTTTCATTCATCATTTACTAACCGGCGAGGCGAGATACGGTATTTTGTCAATAGATAATAGTCTGTTTTCTGGGTCAACATATTTTCTAAAGGTTGAAGGTTAGGGTTTTTAGTTAGGTTAGGTTATAATATTATTGGCAATGTTGAATGTTGAATGTGGTCGATTGTCACTGTTGACAGTTGGTAATTGGTATTTATTTCAAATGTTATAGCTCTATTGATTTCCACTGTCAATTGGGACGATATTAAGTTGTTATGTATTAATAATGAATGACAAATGAAAAAGTTGACAGCTAGTCATCAGTCATCAGTTATGTTGGTTGTTGAAGACAAGCTTATCGTATATGTGTTATTAGTAATCATTTGTTTTTACAGTTTACAGGTTTAAATAATCTCAGCCATGACTGAGAACCAAACTGATCCTAGTAGGAATTGTCACTTGTGAGTTGTGACCAGTGACTTGACATTGCAACAAGCAAAGAACATACAGACTATCAAGCCACTGTTGAAAATTGTAAGTTGATGGTTGGTTTGGTTTTGTTGATATGAAAAATAAAATTGGTGATTCAAGAAGTACTGATTGTGATTTGTGATTGGTACTGACGGACAACAGACGCAAAGAGTTGGGAGTGTCTTCATGCCTTCAGCACACATGTCACATGACACATAAGATGTACTCAATTGTGGATAGAAATCACCCTACATTCAACATTCAACACTTGCCAGTTGTAGAAATAGAAATGTTAACGACTCTGTATGTTCTCTGTGCTATTTTAAGGTTAATCAACGAACAGTCACTCAGTCACTAAGTCATTTGATCAAGTTTAAATGTCATCCCCATCCAAGGCTGTGGAAAGTAAGAGCAATCTGGAATGGGTTGCATTCTACTTGAAAGAAGTCAAGTCAGCAGCAGATCAACTGGCTAACGAGATCAACGGAATCGAAGAAAAGTCAATTCGGAACAATCATGATGTCATTTCCGAGTTACAAAAAGACGGCCCTGAATCCGCTCTAGTGAAGGCCAGAGTTGCAACAGAACTAACTGACGCTATGTCTTATACGTTGAAAAAATTGAGCTCACTCTCTCAAACGGTAATGACTGAGGGACGGCAACGCTTTAATAAGCAGCGACGCCTAATTTTTGGCATGTTTAATAAAATTTCAGATGAGGGCAGTAATCTACTCGGATCCAAACTCAGGGAATAGGAACAATGCGAACCTACCATCACAAAGCTCTGTTGGAAGAAGCGCCGGAACTCGTAAGTCATGTCCTCCGTCAATGTTCAACTCGTTGAAGAGACTCAGTGACAGCAGATCAGATGATGTCGCTGAAAATACAAAGAATGTGCCTGCCATGTTGTCCAAGAATAATGATTCTGATTCGCCACCAACCTCCTCTAGGGAACAAAAGAGATTTTCTTTTGAAGAAATGAAGGGGGCGAGGTAAGTCTCATGAACAAATAATTGTGTCACTTTGAAATTGCTGAATACTTACTACAAAGAGTGTTCTAAAATTCTCTCAGTTTTTACGGCAGAAAGACAAAGCTGATTGAAAAACCCGTTCCTAAGAACGAGCCTGACTTATCTGCTTTCTTAGCAAAGAAGCCTGTTCCGTCAACGTCAACCAGTTCCCAGGCGCAATCATCATCTCAACAGAAAAATGTTTCGCAGACGAAGTCAGACAACCACTTTGCTCAGGCTACTCAAAATGCTAAAACTAAACAGGGGCCGAAGATTTTAAAAAAGGAGGAGCCATTTATCAATAAATTCAGATGCCCTCCTGGAGTGACTCTCGATGCCAGAGAGTGGCCTAAGTGGGACAAAGAGGATCAATTTTACTCCGAGATACTCAATAGGAATCCTGCGAACTATGATTATTATGTTCCGAGCGGGAACCTTCCCATAGGATCCAGCTTTTCCGCAATACGACGGGCACCACCCCAACAAAAGAAAACTTCACGTCAACCGAAATCAAAACGAAACAAAGTGGTTAATGGATACAACACGATGTTTTTCTAATTTTAGTCGGGTTGAAAATGACATTTAGTTGTAGAGCATGGTCGTATTTAAAATTTTAATTACAGAGCAAGCTTGCATTACACATGGATTAAAATAAAATGCAACAAAAATGTACAATTTGATATACCTAGGCCCGATGCAGTTTGAATGAAATGATGACTGGAATGTCTGTTGTACAATTGATCCTTTTTGTTAAAGATAATGCCAAGTTTTTGTGTCAAGATAAGCAAATGTACGGTTTGAATATGAAAAACTAAAAAAAAATACAATTAAATCAAGGATACAGTAGAAGAAAAAAATTAGAGGTATATTTTTTTTAATGTATTAATATCCATTCAAACATGCAAAATGAAATATAAATTAACATTTTTAACAAAGCATTTAACACCGGGTGTAATGATTAATATTTGGCTTTCTCGTCGAATCTTTCTTATCCCCTCGTTCCATTGTTATTGATGTTTCACACATATTTCCCATTATCTTGTGTGTTGAAAATTGAAGCTGCGTAGGGATTGCCAGAAAGTAGAGGTGAGCCAACTTGAGAAAGCCTTCCCGAATGCAGTCAACAGGGTTAGGTCAGCTTGGTTAGGTGGACGTGGCATTAATTTGAATGTCTTCAGGCCTAGTGAGAATATAGCGATGAGGACAGTTAAGAGTAACGGGGGTAATTTAAGTAATAACTGGAAATCATCATCACAGAAATCATGTTATTTAATTTCTTACCTGTCAGTTTCAAAATATTTCCAATAAAACACTCATCATCAATTCCGTGACTTAACACCACATACTCCAAAGTAACTTAACTACGAAAAACACACCAACAAATTAGAATCCATTGATAAACGTATACCTCTGGTCAAGTACTTTCATCCGTGTTTATTTTTTAGAAAACGTCAAAAAG
>JAHZNA010003886.1:0-12042 GCA_027743935.1 Sinodicranocentrus sp. ZH6 | reverse complement strand
GGTTAATATATAATATATAATATAATATATTGCACTGTATAACGGCAAAATGTTATTATTTAACAACAAAAAGTTAATTGCGATTAACTTTATTCAGTCGGACAGTCAGACAGACAGACATGTCGATATTGCACTCACATCATAGCGGAGCTCTTGTACATACGCAATGAATGTGTATAAGAAAATGTGTAACTCTTGACTGCATGAAAATATGTACATAGCACATAATATGGACGAACCCTATACCCATTCCGCTCTGTTGCGCTTCGCCCCAAACTGGTTTTACATGCAAAATTGCTCAATGATATGTCTTATGTGTATGTGCATCAACTGACGTGAAAGTTGTCAAAAGTCAGCAGAACAGGATGAGTTATGTGTGTGGAGGGAGAGCTTGAGTGGTAGATGGGGCTGTAAAGGGATGATACAAATCTTGTGCCATTAAATTGTATATTATACGAGAATGGGGTTTACAGAAAAGGGAAAATTGTCGTGGAATGAAGGCATAAATTAAAATTAACTTCACTTTACCTCCACTCTCAAAGCCTTGTATGAGGATCATTATCCAGTAAGCGATATCTAGAGGAATTAATAAAAGAGTAGTGGACTATAGCGCCAGCTTTGTAGACATATATGTCCATGGCTCACACTAATTGTGGAGAAGTGTATGAATTTTCAACGAAATTCTCATTTTTGGACAAATTGCCTTTTTCCACTGGAAGTCTATCTTTGGACAAAAATCGTGTCTTGAGCAGGTCCCTAATTTAAAGTTGGATATTTACAGGATTTGAAAATGAAAACCCATTTTCACGTTAAAAATGCAATTCCACCTCGATTCTCTGCTCTGATAACTTTCTGAGCTCTTTTACAATATAAATTGAATCTGGTGCAATGGGGTTTACGTGAAAGTCAAAGTTGAAATGTCCAGAAGGTTAGATTTATGGGATTGATGGTGTTCACAAACTGTACAGGATTTTTTGACCTTCCTTACCCGTTTCTTGGGAATTCCACAAGACATGGAAAGATGAGAACCTACCTCGAGAAAAATTTAAATCGCTTTTTTCCAGATTCACATCAAATGACATTGAATTTTCAAGAGCAATTTTTACCAAACTCTGCAAACTAAATCTATCTAAGAAAAACCGCTTTGGTTGACCGACCGATTCTGTCTCCATTTTTTCCATTTTTGCTGAATATACTGTAGCATAAAATATGAACATCACAACGATCCAATAATTTTCTCTCAGTATATAAGCCCATAGCTTAGCTTGCAATATGTTCATGCTTTATGGTTTGCCAAAGACTTTTCAAGTAAAATATCTCTTAATTTATTTTCTCAAGGAGAAATATCCTCTAAACTGCTGTCTGAACTTGTTCACTTTATATATCGAATATTTTTTATTATTGAATATCACATCATCCCATAGAAAGCCACTTGTATCCCGAAACCGTTTTTCAAGTCATGTCATGAACCCAGCACATACCTTCCATTGAAAAACTAGGCATTCCTTGCATACGTTAGATTGGAAAAAGCACGAACCGATCATCATCATCATCATCAAGGGTAAGAAAAGGAAATTTAAGGGAATCAGGGAAAGCTCAAAATTTTATTCAGAATCAATGGACCGTCACAAATGGGAGAGGATCTAGTGAGGATGGAGTAAGTAAAGAATACCTCCATTGTACCCTCCATATATATGTACCTCGATGGAGAAAAGAGATTTCCCGTATTGTACGAGTATTAGTGGTGCATACAAGAGAGAATAAAATGGCGAGATATTTCCTCCGATTTTCATGTACTCTGCCACATCCATCGAACACACAGGGTTGGAGTGAAAACGAGAGAGAAAATGTCCTAAAGCCCCCTATTTATAGCCTCATCTATTCCATAACATTGCCACTCTGAGTGAGCCCATCTCTTTTTTCCTTCTTTTCATCCGCAATCGCAGCCCATTTTGACAGTTCTCTCTCTCTTCCATATGGCCCTGCTTTAGAGAGAGAGAGAAAAAAAAATATTTTTTTAGGATATAAAATATTCCTGGGAAAAAATGTGCCTATGGATATCCACACTTTAGGATATTAGGAGCAATACCAATCGAATCAAAATCCTCAACAACAGTTTCATCTGCCGCATATTTTAAATGGAAAAGAAACTTTTTCTCTTCTAGATCTATATACTCAATTGGGTCAGAACATCAAGTTAAAAAAAGGGAAAATTCCTTCAACTTTCTTTCTTGGAAATAATATGCATGCGGGAGGAGGAGAGAAAACGTGCTTACCCTTTCTAAAAAGATACAAGTCGGAGAAATATCGGATATATCTAAAGCAGCCGTTTTTTTTCTCGTGTATAAAAACGTTTACAAGACTTTTTTTTGAGCATGTACGTATATGCTCAGAACACAATCAGTTCCCTTCAATCTCCAATTGGCTTCAAAATCGTGGCCATTTTTCTGTTGTTATGTTATGTGTATATGACACAATCATGCAACTTAAATGGGAAGGAAAAAGAGAAACTCCAATTGAGAATCAGGACTTTGCTCGTTTTATCGGTCCCAATTGGGGGAAAAATTGCGGTTGTAAAAAAAAGAGGGAAAATTCTTCTCTTATTTTCCCCTTTTTCTCTCTGAATATTCCAAAGTTTGAAAATTGTATTCTAGAAAAAAACTGGAAACTTGGCTGTGTTATCAGTCGGAAGTAAAATAATAGCATGTATGTATCCTGGCCAAAAAAAACAAGTCTCTTTATTTCTCCAATAAAAAACAAACCTGGTAGAGTGAGTGAACATGGCTTGATAACGTTTCTTTATACAAGTTCCAAAAATGATTTAATTAAATCCACCAGTCTCACCTCAATTGATACTTTTTTTTACACTCTACAATTTTTTTCTTCTGCTGACTAAATAAACCAAAGGAAAAAGATAGAGAGAACAAATCTGTTGCTTTATATCTCTATACCTGTTCTAGCCCACGAATCCAAATAGCTGATGAAACAATTTTTCCCTATCCCATTTTCTCTCCATTTTCCACTGTTCAAATACAAATGGCTGAACGAGCCGATATGCCAATGTCAATAGGAATTCATTGGGATATTTATAGGAAAAAATATCCAACAAGAAGTTCACAATTACCCTATTACTTTCAGCGAATATATCAAGTTCCCATTATGAAAGGGAAACTCGTTCTATCGGGAAATCCATGCTACACAACAAATCACAGATCCACAACGCACACAATACCACATAAAACAAGGAGAAAAGGGAATAAAAAAATGTAAATAAGAATTTGTTTTGTCGTGCCTGTGTGTACAGAGTACAAACAAAAAACTCTGTAAAGACATTTGTCAACTTGGGACATGTATAGGGATTGGTGGAAATACACACTTCTTCAATCCTTCATGTCACTCCTACTATATTGCTCATGTATGTACATGTGTCTGACCATGTACGTGCATAACACGACATGAACTTCTTACTCTGTCATCTTCACTCGTCGACGAGAGAATCATTATACATTCGTGAAATGCTTCTTTACTCTCCGACTCGTTGATAATCTGACACATCAATGCGTCACAGCAACACTCTCGGGGAAAAGTAGAAGAGGTGGAATTAAGTGGGAGCAGAGCTTCTTAAAGTGAAAATACTCTTACATGGAATTTTTTTCGACATAGAAGAAGAAGAAAATCTTTAGTAGGATTTATGCACAATACAATTTTTTTTGCCAGGCTTGTTGTTCCCCCAAGCCACTTGTGTGTGTTTGTTTGCAAGCAAAGAAAAATGCTAACCAACCTTTGACCAGAAAATGTTTGTGAAAAAACATAACCTCTTATAAATTTTTCTGTCACTAAAGAGGGGCATAAGCATACACAAGGATTTTCTCAACACAAGTCGACACTCTCCATTGACAAGCACGAACTCTGAGGAGGGAAAAGTAAACGATGACTTTGAAATTTGTACGAACATTCAGAGTAAAAGTGTGATAGAGGCAGTCACGAAGGCTTGACTGGGACGCTTTAGCTGGATTTATATAATTTTTTAAGGGAAAGGGTTGGCTCTTGTGAGTAGATAGGAGGATTTCAAAATTCCGTATAAGAAAATGATGATAATCAATGGGTCACTTTTTAAGAATTACCTAGAGTGAGGATATACATCTTTACAGTTTAGCTGTTGGCGATTGAAATATAACGTGTAGAAAAAAAATTTCTTCTCATTCACTTGTGGATTTTCAATTGAACGAGAATCATATTATATACATATGTATAGGATGCTCATCGTCTCATCATGTGAACAGGTGGTTTGCTTTTCGCTCCCAGCTTTTCTCCCCTCTTCCCATGCACACACACAAGGATATAATATTCTGTGTACAAAAGACGGATTCTCGACCCCTGCTTGCATTGTGTGTTTACTCGATGCATTTTCATTTCCCAACTCAAACAACAATGTATGTTACTGGAAAAGCGGATTTTTTTCTCTACAAAATTACACATTTTCAAAAGAGGGATTGCGAAAAAAAACTTGAAAATTTCCCAACCATGCTTCTGGCATAGTAGCATTATCATATCGTCGTCTGTCGGTCAAAGAAAAGCATGAAAACTCCTTCTAACTCTTTCAAGTTTCAGATCTTCTTTGTAAGTGTATCTTGATTATCATCTCAGCATACATTTTCCTCTTCCTTAACATCGCGCTGATGATGATAAAGATAATTTTCCACTTCTCTTTTACTCCACATCCCTTGTGTGTGTCCACCTACTCGTTTCCCAATGATTTAATGAGTGAGGTGCTTGGAAGAGCATAGAGTCTTGTTTCTCTTAAAAAAGTGAATTAAGGAAAAGGCAAGATTTTTTTTAATAAGTAAGCAAGCCTCTTTTCCATCGTCTCATGCCATAAGTCACGAAAAGTTGATCCCCTCGAAGCAGTAGCAATAGGAGCAACACAACAGCAGCTCTCGTCATTATCATCATCATCTGTTTCCCTTTGAGAAAATCATCTTCATTATATGTGTCCGTTGGAGGATCCAGTAAAGTTTTTTTTTCTCCAGCAGCAAAGTCATTGAGCTTAGGCAGCTGAATGGCTGAAGACTTTCTAAACAGAAGCTTTTTTTACATATACTTTCTTGTGAACAACTTTTTTCCACTTCGTCATCCAGTCATTCATCCACCTTGTGTCTTTCCTTGTGAGATGTGAGTTTTCTACCCATTATAAATTCCTCAAGAGCAACAACCAACTCGAATTTCTTGCACACATAAGGCACTTCTTTCAACTTAAAGTGGCCAGGAGGAATTTATTTTAAAACATATTACGCATAATAATATATGCAAGATCATCACATCATTCAAGTTGGAATTTATCGTTCTCCTTTTCAAATTTTTGCCTGCGAGTCACCTTCCAACAATTTATATTTATTCAGAATAGCCCTGTTTTTTTATCATATATTTCGTTGTGCGTACGTACGAGCGTACGCCAAGAAAAATGTAAAATAGTCTAAGGCACGGAGAAGAACACGAGCTACGAGTTTTTAGTGTTATTACCAAAATCAGCAATTTACATACAAATTTAGCCATCTTGTCATTTATCCCCTTCTCCAACATCACTATAGACATTGTTAATTACACAGGGAATTAATGAAGACATTTGGAGAATTCATGGCTTTTTCGTCTTCCCTTCCTCCTGTATGCACGCGGCGTCTAGCTCCATTGAAATTTACTACTAGGCCCAGCAACCTTTTCCTGATAATAGTGTAAATAATAATGCTCATCTTATGTAGTCCTATGTAGCATCATCGACCTCTTTTTTTCCTTCAAAAAAAGTAACTTACTCCACAACAGAACGAATCCCCTTGTAATTTTCTAGTCAAAAGGGCAACAACAGCTTCAGAAGCAACACTCTATTTCATGTGTAAAGCGATACTTTATGGAAACTAGTAAAAGTCAACAGGATCACATTACGTTGTAAACATTTTATTAAAATGCAAACATTATTATTATCTCTTCAAGCATGCATCATTCTTATCAACTTCAAGTGTAAATTACTCACTCACATTTATTCAACTCCCAAACTATAAATGCATACCACACACTCATAACACTTTTCACAATGTTCGCGAATATTTTTCCCATCCCAGAAAGTTTCAATCATGTCTTCTCATTTATTGTAAAAATACGAGAGAAAAAAAACAGTTTTTCCTCATGTACACCATCATCCCCACCCAAGGAAAAAAAATTAAATTGGAAAGTAATCACATCCAGTCAAGTTGGTATGTCGGTGTGCATACTAACTATAAACTGGAATAGGTATACACAGAGCTGAGTAAATTAAAGTAGGGAAAAATATGTGTTTTTTGTGCAAAAACGACTTGCTCCCTGCTTGTGTTACATTATCATGCTAATTTTCTCATCAAGCCAGCCATGCAATAATGCAAAAAGGAAGATCACTTAATTCTCCTGTGTGATTTTTTGCGTCTGGCCAACAGAAAAGAGCTCAGTTCTGTGCTATGCTATGCAAATGCACGACTCTATCTATTCTCAGAGATACGTATAAAATTGCAATATTTGGCAATGGTCGAAAAAAAGATCAAAAGAGATGATCATCATGAGAAGAGCACACGCACTAGAATGCCACATTCATGCTACTTTTTGCTAATAATATTTGTTTGTATGCAACGACTCTCTTCTCTCACTCACAGGAGGGGAGAGCCATTAGGAAAAAAAGCTCTAGTTTTCATGCAGAAGCTGAAAAGTGTTAAGCGTATAAAACAGCCGCCGACCTTCCTGGATGAAAAAAGAGAGAATGAAAATTACTATCATTTGAAGTGCTTCTCAATCCACTGTACTCAAAGGCTTTTCTTAAATAAACTAGTTTTTTTTTCTAAAAGAAAAATCCCATTTTCTTCGTACAAACGGATGGAGGAATGAATTGAAGAGAAATGTAGATTACATTCTTATCTTTTGTACTCCACAGGACTGGGTATGAACGGGATGAGTAAATCGAAAAACAATAATTTTTTCGTATTGTTTGCTCAACGCAATATTTGAATAGCCCCTAAACCTCTCAGCTTGATTGAGAATTGAGACCGGATTGAGATTTTTTTTCATTTCTGTCCGAGACAGCCAAAAAATGACCAGGGTTGCTCAAGTCTTAAAGGTTTCAGGTCAATTTCTAGTTTTGCCAATTTCTTAAGAAAAAATACCATGTCATGTGGTAACCTGATGGTGATGGTATGCCTAAGGGGAGTTTTTTCAGACTTGCGGAAAAGGGATCAAATTAATTTAAAAACTGTTTTCGACATTTTCGCTGACAGATATGCTCGATACTGAAAGTAGGTTCACTCACGTCACGAAAAGTAATTTGACAATTTTTTTTCAAGCCAAAAAGGAATTCCATTCAAAAATGAATGATCCTTTTGTGTACTGTACTGCAATCTGTTACAGGAAGGAAAGAAGAGGTCGACAAAGGAAAGGTGTACTTGATGAGGATAATCTGATATCAAAAAGGAATGCTTGAAAGGGTGGCGTACATATCATAGTAGACAAGACACCAGACACGATGGTGTACAGCTGTTGTTATTGTTTTTTTTCAAGAAGATTGTTGACTGCGGTGGTGGTGTGGACTTGTATCAAGCGGTAACCTGTCATCATCAACTTGTCTTCTGCTGACAAACCCTCATTTATTATGTTGTCCAGTCATAGTGTCGAGAGAAAATTGTAGGTTTTTGCTTCATTCAACCCTTTTCTTCTCAAAAAGAAAATGCTCAGAGAGAGACGAGTATTTTTCATAATTTTTTTTGTGCCTAAGTGTTATGCAAAGATCATAGATCAGGCTAGTGGTGGTGGAAAAAGGGCCGGCAGCATATTTAGCGAGTCTCGTATTGTTATATTCCATCAAGAGAATAATATAATCGTGATGATACGATCAACAACATGAAAGATGAGAATTTACAAGTGATATCTTGGTATATAGAGGAAAAGCCGCACATGATAACTATCATGAGGGAAATGACCAAGCAAATTTTAAATTGGCAGTTTGCAAGTGGTTTTCTCATCTTTGCTACTTGCCATGTCGTATAGCAAGTGGTTCTTTAGAGAAAATACCTACCACCACGATCCCACTAGACACAATCACCACCTCCGCCTCTTTCACATAATGTAACAAAGATGCATGAGGGATTTACACTGAAATTGATCTTGTCGCAGTTTACCACCACTGCTCCAACTTTGATTTTCGAAAAAGCTCCAGGAAAATTTAGGGGTTGAGGGTGCATTTCTTCCTACCTCCATTCCATCCACCACCTATAAATCCCGTGTAGGAAAACATGTGATAGTGTGAGTGTGAACTCACTCGAAGCACATGTCAGGAAATGACGGATAACTTGGGTGTCTCTCCAGTCTTGTTATTCCCCCATTTTTCTCCAATGATCCCTTTACTCCTTTCTAGAGAATTTTTCATGAGAATCAGATGCACTTTTTATATCTTCCACTTCTTCTTATACTTGCTCCACTCTTGTGATTAATGGACTGTTTTGTTCAATCTGACTTGTTGGAACATTGCATGAACTCGGTGGAGGGGTAGGAAAAGCAAAAAAAATAGGTATGGTGGATTCTCTTTCCCATTAATATTATTCATCCTTTTCCCCTACATTCCTTTGGAGAGTCAAACCAGGAAATATCTGTAACAGGAGATTCCTCAAAAAATTCAAGGAACCCACCACTCATTCCCTTTGCATACAAAAACATTATTATATTTCCTCCTTACTCATATTCCGGTGGAGGTAGCAGTGTTTTTCTCGTGGTGAATAATGGAGAGCTCTTCTATACGTGCTCCTTATTTCGCTGTGGTTCATTGAGCAGACATATCTATTTTTCCTCCTTCCAATTTCCCTCGACATACACCAGCCGTATGTGCCTCAAAGAGATTTACAACTTTTCTTCTATCCCATTCTTTCCTCATTTCCCTTGATATGCAACAATAAAAACGATATGATGATCATGACGATGATGCAAGTGAACAAGAGGGAAAATCATCCTCTCGCATGCATATATTGCCTGCCCACTACATTTCTCAAGTGGGGCTATGCATAAATGAATGAATGGGCTGAAGCCTCCCTCTCCTTACACCAAAGTGGTGGTAGTGTGAGTGTATGTTTGTGCGTAGATGTTTTTCTGGGTGATCATCATCATCACCATACTTCATCCCTTCTTATACATCCATCATGCCAAAAACGGGAAACATCCAATTTCCAATCTTAACTTTTCGAAATCCCCTGCCTTTTGTTGTATTAACGTGATTACCATTGTTATTTCCAACGATCGCATCAACCAAGCATCAACTACATGGAGCAGCAAGTGTGTATATGTTGTATACACACAAATATTTCCTCGTCCAAACCATTCTGCCAATTTTCCATGGGATTTTCACCCGGAGAGAAGTGAATCACAGACAAAATATTTCCAATAATATTATTCCATGTTATTTATGATTTTATAAATGATCTACGAGTCGCCATGTTGCGTTCCCTCTCCAGGGCCATTGCCCGGAGAGATATGAGGTTCCTTTGTGTCTATCCATGGATGGATTCCGGGGAAATGATATATTATTCAGGATGAAAGAGATTCCCTACATTTATCTCAAATGGGGAACAAAGGTTAAAGCCAGAGTATCATTCAAACAGATGGGTTTCCTATTTCAGGGATTTGCAAGTTTTCTTTTGACACAGATTTTGTGAGTTTTTAGTGTATCTTCATGGTATTCATTAACCATGAAATCGATTTCGAGAGATTTTGATACTGCTTCGTCTAGCATGTAGGTCGATTTATGCATGGAGTGGGTGTAGCTTTTGAAAGATTCATTACCGGATTCAATCATGGAGAGTAGTTTCAATACAAAAAAGAACTGAATTGAACAATTCAATCACCTGCTGATTGCGCTTCGGATGAAATATGCATTACATTTTTTTTCCTAAACAAAAGGTGTGCATGGTAAAATTGAGTGTGCTCAAGAGTTACTTCAAGGGTTCTAATGACAGTTTCTTATTTCCTCTTCGAAGACTTTTTGATTGGTTTGATTGAGTCTTCTTATGGACCCAACCTGTGGATCTATATAGAAAATAGAATGTAAAAAAAACATATTAAACTAGAGCTGTAATGGTAGTTGCTGGTCTCCCTCCCTTCACCAATCTTTTATTACAGTAATGGAACAAGGCAAAGCAGCCGACGACCACCTCACCGTCTTGATTCACATTCAGAATGCAATTCCCCTTTCAAACTTCATTTTCATCAAAATTCAATTTGTGAAACCCAACCGTGCCGCAAACGTACAGTTTTGTGAAGAGCATCAACAAGTTTTGTGGAGAAAAAAAACAGCGGAGAAAAGCGCTCGGAAAAGTTGTACAAAAAGTCCGCTTCCTATTTCCTGGAGAACATTGAATTGCCAGAAGAAGAACATTTTCAAGAAAAAAATATTTTCCATGTGGTGCCACTTGCTTCATATAAGGAAAAAATCCATTCCAGCTTGGGACACACGAGGCTCGAGGAAGAAAATGGAGAAAAATGAATAAAGACAAGAGAATAAGTCCCAAGTTCAAAGTTAGATCCAACGGATGATGAAGACGGTTCTTGTTGGAAAGGTGAAAGAAGAATATTATGACTAGAAGGAGAAATACTGGAGAACAAGGGGCTTAAGTTGTTAGCTTGTCTCAAAAAATAGCTCGTTCGTATCTGACATGACATAGCTTTTGGGTCGGGTCGGGTGGAGGATCTCAAAGAGAATCCTATGCTGAGATGAGACAAACCCGGACAACCTAATCTCGTAAAACCTGCTGACTCTCTCCCTCACCTTTTTTCTAACCCTGGAGCAGAAATATTGAAGAAAAATAGAAAGAAGAAAAAATTGACTGGTGACGACGGTTAGCTCTGACTGGGATTGTAATAAACGTAATATTCATATATATTTCCACACACAAAAAATGATGCAACCCAATGAATGCCACAAATGCACCCAAAATGTACACATATTTTTTTTACTTCAAAAAATTGGTTAAAAAGCATTCTGTCAGGATGGAATTTGTTCAAACTCCGGGGTTACTTGTTACGACAGATAGGGAACCATGTAGCCCGCAAGCCCACAGCCCACCCTTCGGTACAGATATCTATCAACAGATACGTATGTATCCCAACCATTTTCTCCCTTTTCCGATCTCATTGCTTTTGACTTTTTATTGCTACTTTGGCTAAAACGCATTCAATAAAAAAATCTTACATGGATTCAAGGCGAGCTATGCAAGACAATTTCAAGAAAAGTGTTTAGTGTTTGACGCCTTCATTCCATGAACTGCAACAATTTTTCACAACCACTTTATTTCCCTGAAATGCAGCTCAAAATTGAATTGAAATATGTCTAAAACAACACATGGATCAAACCTCGTAGGAAAATTCCTTTTGGCATTTCATGCCTTTTCCTGCGTCGCACAAGGAAAATATGTCAAACTATTGCGTTGTCTTCCTTTCAAAGATTTCTATCTCTCTTGAATTTCGAAACAACTACCACCAACCACGCATCCCGCATCTCCTTTCCAATGTCACAACAAAAATCACAACTTTATTATTGGACTAAAACGCAAAAGGAAATGATCTAATCCAATCATAAGGACAAAAAAAACACATCTTCAGGGTGGCAACTTACATCTTCCTAGTGATCCTATCGGGTTGATTATTATGTGGCAGTTGTAACACCTGAGAATCCTCAAAATGAAGCGCACATAAGCTCATCAAGCGATATACACATGATTTCATCATGTTTCCTCTCTCTCTCTCCATCTCTTTTTGTATTCCCATACGGAACATTTTCTTCCGAACAAAAAAGGATTCTTTACAAAAAACCTTTTTATTATTGATATGTGGTCGTGCTTGTGTAAAAACGTTGTCTTGTAAAGAATCCTCTTGCGCTGATCATTCCTCCTATTTGAACAATTCATACAGAGCGATTCGTAATTCGTATGTATGTCCAAATTGTTCAACATGTTTCGAATTCCATCCGTCCAAGAAAGGAAGAAAAAGTGT
>JAHZNA010003885.1:0-15521 GCA_027743935.1 Sinodicranocentrus sp. ZH6 | reverse complement strand
GTGTTCGTTTAAATAATGGCCTAGCAGCTAAGCGCATTGCATCTGTAATCTTTACACACAGGAAAATAGTGTAAGTGAATATGATCATCAACATTGATTATTTCGTCTCACACACCCATCATTTCTGTTTCGCATCATTCTTCATCTTTCTTTAGGATTGTATGCATTCAGTGCACATGGGATATCACGATATCAGTCGAATCAGTATTCAGTATCAGTAGTTGGTAGTAAGTATTAGAGAGAGTTTACTCAACTGTCAAGGCTAGACCTCAGGCAGGAACTTGACTTAAGGAATTATAAATACAAAATAATATTTTACGTAGTCAGCAGTAGTTTGTAGGCGTTGGTTGTAAAAGGTATGTTCCTAAAATATGTTTACTGACTGTCGTTAGTTTCATTCCATTCCAACTACACACTAGCAACTTATAATCAATGATAAAGCATTTAAGATAATTAAGGAACGGCTATCTGTTATCTTTACAATCGCACCCGGTTATGGGGCGGTCATTGGGGAAAAACTGATTTCGTCTCCGGGGAGGTCTCCGCGACGAGCTGCACTTGCTCCTTGAAAATCTCCCGGAGGGATCTACGTAGTACGTAGTTATCTCCGAGAGGAATCTACGTGGTTAACTACGGAGATGCGCCCGTAGTTGCTCCAGGAGGTGGTGGTTCTCTGGACTGGCTTGGTTAGGATCTACATAGAGATCTCCGTAGTCATCTCCCGGAGGAATCTACGTAGTTATCTATGGAGCAATCCCCTGACCCCGTTGTTTGGTTGTTAAATAAAAGAAGTAATGGAACAAAGTCTGCAAGTTTAAGGACAGTGACAGCAGTAATTGAGCTTGTAAATTTTGAATTGATACCTCATCAGCTGTTGAATACATGCGTATGCATACAGCATGTACCAAATGACTAAATAATTCAGTTATGTTATTTGTAGGACCAATATCTGATCTGATGATCAGATTTAAATTGCACATTAACTTTAATTTATTGCGACTTTCAGCTTAATTGGAAACAATTTGAAAATAAACTACGTTACGCTTACGTTGGCTTATAATTTGGTAAAGTGTGTAGGGAAAGTAACGCGACCGTACTATCAAATCAAAGTCAGTTTGCAGGCTCCAAGAGGCGTGGTCTTATCTCCACTTTTTTATTTTATAACTTTATAAGCTTACATCTTTCGTAAACTTTAAGTTCGTAAAGTCATTGGTTGTAGAAATACCGTAATTACTAAACTAAAATCATGTATTGGGAACTTTATTCCGTCCGATACGATACGATTTCAAGTATAATATTACTACTTACTCCGACTAGAGCACGTTTTCAGTTTTAATATGTTAACGTTGTGTTTCGCATGCATTTTTGTGATGTGAAATTTGAATGTACGGGTAGACCTACACAGCAAGTGCAAAAAGAGCCTTTATAATCGTGTTAACTTACTGATTTTTTTCTTCTAAAAATAGATTTTCAAGCAAGGCAGAGCATTGTAGACTACAACTTACAACCGAACCGAACACCACCAACACAAAAGAAGCTTGTCTACAGAGTAGCGGAGTATATACATACGGATACGGATGTGTTGTAGAATGTACTTTCTATAACGATAACTATAAAATCGTAATGACCAAGAATAGTGCTGAATGACTGAATGTGTTTCTTGTTTTGTGTGAGGTGAAGATTTTTGAAGCAAATCAAGTTCGTTATACTGTGGTGGTGAGTAGAAACAAAACCAGTCCTGCTTCTGCTTCCCATAAAAATATGTCAATGAACGTTGAACGTCGTGACAACTGCTCGATTAAATCAGTGATTTCCCAAAAATAGTTATTGATAGTATTGTGTATTAAATAACGCTCCGAAAAGTGTGCACGCTGCACCTCTAGTGTGTACATGAGTGGAAAGTGGTGAAAGATTTTAAGGTTTCTATTTGTAACTGTAGCTGTAAGATTAAGTGGAATGGAGGGGAATAAAGATGAAGCATTACGTTGTATCGACTTAGCAGAGCAGAGTTTCAATACAGGTGATAGAGGTAAAGCGGAAAGATTATTAAAGAAAGCGGAGAAGTTATACCCCACACAAAAAGCCAAAGGTTAGTATTTTGTTGCTCATAATGTTTTCAATGTTTTGCTATGTTATATGAACTTGCAATTTCAACTTTTCATATTTTTTTCTTCTAAAAACTTTGTAGATTTGCTCTCACTGCTCAGTAAGTTAGGGGAATC
Organism: Sinodicranocentrus sp. ZH6; assembly: GCA_027743935.1. NCBI lineage: Eukaryota > Metazoa > Arthropoda > Collembola > Entomobryomorpha > Entomobryidae > Sinodicranocentrus > Sinodicranocentrus sp. ZH6. The sequence continues at coordinate 13,299 of JAHZNA010003885.1, read as the reverse complement.
CACTGCGACTGGGGAAAGTTCAGCAAGACGAAGGAGTAGCGTTCCTAACCCAGCTGGTGCTGGTGCTAATATCAGAAAGGATAGTGAACCTTCTGCATCGGCATCAACTTCTTCTGGAACAAAATCCAGTGCAAGTGGCCCAGAATTCACACAAGATCAAGTGGATGCTGTAAAAAAGTGTGAAAATCTCTTTGCTAATTGTAGTTCATAATATAATATAATAATGAAGCGGTTAATACTAGATAAAGAAAGTCCATTTATTTTTATTTTAAAGAATTAAATCGTCCAAAGACTATTACGAAATACTTGGGGTTTCTAAAGATGCAACCGACACAGACCTAAAGAAATCTTATAGAAAGCTGGCGCTCCAATTTCACCCTGACAAGAATAAATCGCCTGGTGCTGGCGAGGCATTTAAAGCAATAGGCAATGCCTTTGCTATATTAAGTGATGCAGAGAAAAGAAAACAATATGATCTTTATGGTGCTGAGTCCCCACAGTCATCGTCATCGTCTCATAGGACATCTCAGTACTCCTACACTCGTGGATTCGAAAGTATGCGTTCATATATTTATGTATCTGAATATAGTTTTGAGTTGTTATGTATTCTAATTTTAAGAGGGACTAAATTAAAAAAAACAAACATTTTAGGTGAAATGACAGCGGAAGATTTATTCAATATGTTCTTTGGTGGTGGTTTCCCATCTGGAACTGTGTACACCAACACTGGTGGTCGAAGAACGCGTTATTACTATCATTCCCAGCAGAATGAGGGTGGTCAAGGACAAACAGAGGGAAACAATGTCACAGTTGCCCTTCAGATCCTTCCTATTCTCTTTTTTATTCTTGTCACGCTCGTTTCTTCTTTCTTTGTATCGGATCCAACATATTCTTTAACGAGGACCCAGAAGTAAGTACACAAACATTTGTTCACGGGAACCATTCAAATACATTTTTATCCTTTTAAAGTTTGTCACATTCGAGTTTGAACTCATGTTTGCAGATATAACGTAAAACGAACAACTGGAGAATTGGATGTGCCATATTACGTGAAAGAAACATTTGCAACAGATTTTCAAGGGAATCTCCGTCGCATGGAATCAGCTATAGAGGATGAGTACATAACCAACCTTCGTAATGAGTGTTACAAGCAAAGAAACTATAAGGTTGGAAATTCATTTTCGTTATTCGTACTTCACCAGACAATACATTTTACTGAAGATGTTTTTTTGTTTACAGGAGCACATGATATGGAGAGCAAAAAATTTTGGGGACGATGATATGCAGCGCCAAGCACGGGAAATGACTCTACCCTCATGTGATGCATTGCATACTCTGCGCCAGCGAAGTCGATATGGCTAGATCACCATTTGCTGACTTAGCCGCTTGCATTAATTTAAATATTTCATCTCGTAATCGAAACTTGCTTTATAACTGAGAATTTTGTTGTGCTAGCTGTAAATTAGATAGTAATATAATTGAGTGTTGTTTAATCAACATTTGTGTAATACTTTTCCGCGAATTATGCTCCTCGTCATTGGTTTTGATAGACGAAACCCGAATTCATTCATACTTTCTTGGGTATATACTCTTTACCAATTACCATCTTTTTTCGAAGAAGAGGACTTTGATGTTATTGAAAGTTTTGCGTTACTATTCTGCGGGCTATTCTGGTCAGTTTACAGTTTGCATTTTAGTTTTTTATGAATGTATTTTATGTACTGCTCATTTTCTGTAGTCGTTCAGAAGTTGTTCCTCATTTAAATTTCGGGGATTATTATCGCGGGTCTAAGTAGTTGCAAATAGGATCTCCCTGAACTATTTGTAATTATCGTTGTGACAGGTTTTCAGCGGAACTTGCAGCAGTATGCATATGCAATATGCTTTGTGTAAAGCTAAAATCGTGAAGGTGAAGATGGTATTAGTTTACCTGCAACTAAAATTAAAACGAAACAGGCAGTTGTGGAGCTTCTTGTGACTGCTTTAATGAGTACCACATTTCGTTATCGTATTCATGAGGGTTCACTCATTCTCATTGTACGCTATTCTCAAAGCAGGGCGTTTTGTGATGAATTATTTAAAATACATGTTATTTTACGTGTCATGTAATAGAACAATGTTTTGAAACCTTTTAATGTAGTTTATGCCTTTTATCAGTTATACCTAACTGCTCCAATATTTTTGATAGTGTGATGTACATGTCCAACAATATGATTTGCCGTATGTGCTAAAAATTTCGTGTCTTGAAACTGGTCGTCATTTATGGACTGTAGAAGTAATGGTGGGGATTGCGATACCTAGCCTCTAGTCTTATTATTAGTTTTGAAATTAATATTAACGTTTCTGAAAAGTTGATGTTCCCATTATGGAAAGCACACTATTATTGCCTTTTGCCGAGCACATGACTTTCCTCAACTTCTATCACGGAAATACCCTTGAGGCTTTAAAACTTCATGAATCCTTTTACTGACGCTGATAATATTTACATGGAAATATTAGGTAGTTGGACGAAAGACTATCTTAACTGATAAAACCATTTCTAAATACTAAAGTCTTCGTATTTGTGAAGAGAAAATTTTGTTACTTGTAATAACCTACATAGGTATGTAAATAATACTTGGACACTATTTAGTGCATCATGTATTCACAAAACACTGTAAGATGAATGTAGAAAGCAACGATTTATAAACCAGTTTTCTAGACTATTAGCATGCAAGCATAATTACAAGTTGAAATTTTTTGAACTGTTCTTATAGTGCACGTGTCAAGTGTGAACTTGTTTGTATCTAATCTCTGTATAAAATCCAGTCTTCTAATGGAAGCAGTAAATACGATGGGCGAATAAATTTATTGGAGACGACCTTATAACGATTTTTTGCAGTGCAAATTATTACCCATCCATACATTGGTCAGCAAAAGTGCTTTCCTTCTGATGTCCCAAAGGATGCATATGTCATAAACTATTTTTCTGTTAAAATCCGACCAACATACTTTTTTTATTTCTTTTTTCATCGTAATACGATATACAGAGAGAAACAAAGGAAAAATCTAGAAGAGCAATCAACATCACTTTTGGCATTTAAACCATTTTCTCTTTTACCATCATCATCATCTACGTATTTATTTTCCCTTCATTTGTTTTTTTCTGTTATTAATCGTCAGGATATAATTATTATGTACAACAATTAAAATTATTATTATTGCTTGATCAGAGAAAATTTGGGTGAGTATAGGTAGCTGTTGATTTTTTTCTCTCTTCTAAAAAAATGCATGACTAAGCTATTAACGTATGTTAAATTAGCAATAATAATAATGATAATAATAACAATGATGATAATAATAATAATAATAATAATAATAAACACTCACTATGCATAAATAATTTTGTATGTGACCAATGCTTTGCTCGGAATTTCTCAACATATCTCAGAAGTTAAAAGTTATTTTCCCTTAAAGATAAATATTGTGTATACGTGTACCATAATAATAGAATATAGTAACTCGCATATATTGTATTATTACACACAGTGTAGCATACTTCAAAAGAAAGGCAAATGCTGTAATCGAATCACACTGAACTACAATGGAGAACAGTTCATATCTTCTTTTTCACGAAAAAAGAGAATTGAAACGATTTGCCAGAGAAAGCTATAAATTCACTTTCTTGCTGCAGATGACTCGCTGCTCAGTTTGGCTTAGAAAAAAAATAAATGAGAAGAGAACTCGAGTAAAATAAAATTAAAAGAGAATGTGTGCCAGATTGAAGTTACGTACATTTGGTAAGTAATATTGTATCAGTTGTAAGAGAGTAGTAATACATAATTTTTTATTCTCTTAAATTATTCCTCTTATTAGACAATAGTGATTCGTATCAGATTGATAATGTTTTTGGAGAAGAGAATTTTTTATAGATGTTATATTTTACGGAGTTTTTTGTTACTGAAAACAGAATCATAATAGTATAAACGCAGAGAAAAGGAGGTTGTTCCGAAGATGGACTAATGATACAAGTACGATAAGTTTAAGCTGCAGCCTCAACCTCTCCTCCCTTTTCTTTCCCTTTGGACCAGTCGGGCTTATCCTTTCCGTCCTTGTCCTTGCCTTCCTCATCCATGGTGAACTCCTTCTTCTTCACTTGCTTCAGTTGGTTGCGGAAGTTGAACTCGGCGGCCTTCTTCTGGAGCTTGGCAAACTTGTTCTCGTACTTGGATACCTTCTTCAGGGTAGGCTTGACGCTAATGAAAGTAAAAAGGAAAGCAGTCATGATTATGATCGTGTTTTATCAAACATTATCTGCTAATAAAACGTGATAGAGACTTCGACTTTCACAGACTTACAATTTACCACGCAAGTCATTGACCTGGATGTTGAGCTCGTTGATCTATAAGGAAATTCGGAAGAGAAAGTTCGACTATAAATTTACTTTCTTAACATCCCAATCTTCGATTGTAAAGCCGTACATGCATAATCCAATATAAATTATGGAAATACTGAAGTGAAAGCCGGTGGAAAGTAATGAGTATTCCAATTGATTTAACAGAACAAATTGACTCAAACTGAAAATACAATTAATCATACAGAATAATTCATTCATTTCTAAATGCTTTCACTTCCTTGGATGCATGGGATAAGCGGTAAGTTAAATTGGTGCAAAGGAAAACTACTAAAGACAGTAAACCACAATGTTGATAATGTCTACATAATACATTCGGTAAATTTTTAGCCAAAAATATGGGTAAGAATAAGCATAACATGGAATGGTTGTGGTAAAGTAGTGGAAGCTCACACAGATTTGCACAATAAAACGTATATAGAAATTAAGTTAAAGCATGGTAGTTGCATCTACCTACACACACGTGTAGAAAGCCTATTATCGAATTGTTGAGTTACTTACAGCACGCTCCAATTTTCCTTCAGTGTTACCACTTTCATCTCAATTAAACACATTAATCAATTACTCAGCTCTCCCTTAGATTGGTCTTAAGGGCGAAATACTCTTTGTGAGTGGTCAATATTACATGTCATTTTGTAAATATCAGCTCCATACTAAACTATTCAAAGTTGCTACCATTTTTTAAATGTACTACAATTAACACTACCAGATTAACTAAACAAAAAGCGAGTGTACATCGCAAATCGCTGCTACTGCAAATCCGTCTTAAAGATAAAGTTACTTTTTATATGTAGCGAGAGTGAGACAAATATAACTACATTTAAACCGGCGAATGTCATTGTTGTGAACAAACATACTTTTCAAGTGTTTTATTCACAACTTGGTGCAGCGTGTAACGACTTCTACTATTGCAATATTCACAACCATGTACAGACGAGCATATATATATATACTAATTATAGGTACATGCGTTAGATTTGCCGAGTGGATTATTTACATACGAAACATATGTACTGTAACGAAAATCACCTTCTAAGATCGTTAAATTACAGTACGATAACAATTTAATCGTATTTGCTACATCAAGTACGCATTGCACTGCTGTCATTGCCTTTTTAAAGCTTTTATAATTTTGTGTTGGTGTGTGAATAATGTGTGAGGTTCAAAAATTAGAACAAAAACAGCAACACAAGATTAATTGAAAATGGTAAAAGTGAAAAATGGAGATTGTTAAAATGAAAGATATGATACATTTTTATACTTGTAAAAAACTGATAGACTTTGAAGAACAAGGGGGATCAGGTCAAAATGACAGATTGTCTCGAAGAAAGTTGCACAAAAGAATTACCATATCGTGCATATATCTACCGTTTTGTCAGTTATCGTTAATTGTGAAGACTGGAAATATAGCACAGAAACTTTGATTAACCAGTTACAAAGAGGTTTGTATTAACAGAGTTGGTGAGAACGAAATAGTTAATGAATGCGCTAGAATCCTAGTACAGTTTTACTATAGGACACTTGCTTCTAATAGGCTAGCTTTTTTGCAGGGAGATTCTCTTTTATACAAGTTTGATTTTTTTTTACCAAATGACTGCTTTTCTCGGGTCCAGAGAAGTTTGCAGGAATGCATTTATCTCTGAAAACAATTTCCTTGTTACAGTCTCAGAAATTATGCTGAATCAACAAAAGACGCTCAGATCCGTTAATAACAATATTTTATCTTTGGATTTGGAATATGATTCCCCATCTAGACAAACTTATAAAAATTCCCGTAATTTTTAAAGACATTTTTTGAGATTACAAAGGCCACGAACCTACAAATCAGTCACACCTTCGTAACCTTGTCTGACAACAATTAATTTAGTAAAATTTTCACATCATAATTAAATAAGTATATTGCATAACTATATAAAAATGTAGGCCTTTTTGGAAGATTACTGTTCATTAGAAGATTTTCCTGTTTTTTTTCTAGTTTTAGAAATGACGTTAGGACAAGATCCATTTTATAAGAAAAAATTGCCAAAGATGGTTTAGGACCGGGAGGTTTTCAATTTCAATAATAATAAAATTCAACGAAGAGGTACTTTTATGTTTGGTTACGTGAAACAGTTTACAGTGAAAGCGTATTTTAAAGGAAATCTCTCGTTTTCATTCGAGAGTGGAATATACGAGACTACTTTTGGCTAGCCCATTAGAACCGAGATATGGATACAATTTTTTTGTTACAGAATTTTATCAACTTTAAAGAGGACACACTGACAACACATATATGAATGTATACAAGATAATCTATTATTAATTGTGAATGTTTCAAAAACTGATCACATGTAACGAGCTGACCCCCCTTTTTCTTCTTGAGAGTAGAACCAAAAAAAGGAATGAAAATGAAACTAAGTTTCTACTTTTGAAAAAATGGTTAATCAAAAATTTACACTTTGGAGAATATAATTCTTTTAATTTCCCTCAAGATTTGTACAAATTGATGGCAGGATGACATTTAACGACAAGCTGTAGGCTGATCAGTGACGACAAGAAAGACATCGAGGAAAAAATGGTGTGTTCATTCAGTATTTAAAAATGGGGAAAAAATCCTCCAAAGAGAAAAGAATTTCTTTGAATCATTGCAATATAACATGATTAGACTTTTTCATTGTCAAATATATTCAACAAAGGCAAAGGAAGGCCTACATTTTTATTATTATTATGGCGAAACATGTCGTTTAAGTAAGGCATTAGAGGAAGCCTTAAATATAGAGAGAAAAACAATAACAGCAGAACCCCACAGTGTCAATTAATACAATCATATTGTACTAGAATGTACGACTGTAGAATTAATTGATTTATTCTCTACAGAAATCTGTCACATTTGATTCTTGTTACGTAATCCTTTCATCCCTTTTAACTCATCTTCTAAAAAATGTTTTTCAGGGAATGTGGATATGGGTATAAGGACAATCAAAGAGAGAGAGAAAACATTTGAAATCAAAATTCTCTTCTACTCACTTTTAAATCAACACAAAACGAAATGATATGCAGTGAAAAGGGAGAATAAATAACGAACTGAATGAGTAAATTAAATTTAAAACTCGTTTTGTATTTGTGCGAGTTGTATATTCGTGTTCCTTGACGCTGGCTTTTTACTATTTATGAGTAATTTTTTGTAGATTTTTAACCACATTTGGTCACTCACAAGGCAAAAAGGTAGATTTTTAAATGATAGGAAAGCCCTACAAAATCCAATTTCTGGTGTCAACTGTCAGTTTTCTTTTGAGTGTGAAGATATTTACGTTTGTTGTGCAGCAGTGTAAAAATAGCGTAGTTATATAGCAGCAGTAGTTAGCATTTCAATAGCAAGATGAATGAAGTACATTTTTTTGCAAAATAAATTAAAACTACTGCCACCATTATTTATACCAGTAAAAATGTTTGCAGTTTGCATTGTTGTTTGCTTTTGCAAGTGAGAAAATTATAGCATTATTTTAAATAAAAAACTGGTCCTAAGATATTTGTGGTCATAATAAATATCGCTCACAACACTAATTAATAACAAGGATTACTTATACACTATAGTTTTATGCATATTACGATTTTGGTTTAGCTCACAGGACGTTCTAAAGACATATTTCTAATGGAGAACCACGAACTCAATATTTTTACCATGTTGGAAATAAAGGATAGCCTTATTTTCGACAAAAAATGTACGGATGCTAAAAATTACAAATAATTTTAAAAGAGAAAGAGGGGGGAAGGAGTTGGTAAGTACCTCGTAATCTTTTTTTCGAACTTCATATTCCAAATCCCATTTGTGTGACTCGCAAAGATACAGGCGGTCAAAATACTGTTGGCAAACCGCGTTAACATCGTCTACACAACAACCAACAAGACATTTTTAGAGTGGAGATTTTGAAGAAAATTCCAGAGAAAAGTAGAAGGGGTCATCTCAAAAAATTAACGAATCCATCGTCTTTTCACTGTAACTAAATGCATTTACTTACTTCTATACTTGCGTTGTTCTTACATCACAACTGTATTACGTACCTGCTCTCAAACCGGAAAAGTACGAATCGTACCTTTTGTAAATATGGAGTATCTCCCTGCACAAAAACTGGCAGCTCTAGCTATTATAAGTTAATTTTACCATGTGTACAACTAGTGGAGCACGTGTGTGTTTAATTTTTTAAGTGAAAAAGGTAATCGAAAGGAAAGTAATATATTTTATACTTGCTACTGAAAAACTAGTGAAATGACAAGTTACTAGTAGTGTGTGTTGTTTCTCGCATTCCCCAAAACTCATTCTTTGTATAGCACATAAGGCATACAAATACAAGAAAGTGTAAAAGTAGTAAAATCAACAATTTACATAATATCATTATGATTACATAATTAAGTAATATGATGCTTTGTTTGGAAGATAAGATTAATGAAAACTCGTTGGACATTACGAATATATAAATAAGTTTGACGATATTTAGATGTTTAGAAAAATACGTATCAAAAAGAGTTAATAAAAAATATATTGTATGGAATTTGTTTAAATGTTTTTTTTGCTATTTCCTTTCAATTTTTTGTGAGAATGGTTTTGTTGTAGTTCGAATTACCTCAAAATCTTTGACCCTGCTCTGCCATTCGAGATCATACTTGTCACCCTCTAATCTCACTATTTTCTCGTAGAACTCCCGGCAAAGCGTCTGCAACTCCGCTACACACCATATATACATATACATATATAGTTCTTGGTCATATATGTCATCACTTTTTACATCAAATCAGTCACAAAAAGAACAGTGGTAGAGTAAGAAATGATATCATTATTATAGACATTTAGCGTCACACATTTTCCGTCTGCACGATTTTTTTACTACTGCTTCATTCACGCATTAGGTAACGTTTTCGTAGCAGCGGTGTAATTTCAGTTGTTCCTCATAAAGAAATCGTCACTAATTGCAAAAAAAAATAATTTCTCCTCTAAAAAATATGTAGGAGCTACCCATGTTGTTTAAATTTTACTATTACTTAAAAAACTCTGTACACCTATACCTAATACCTTTAAAAAGCCATACCTTGTATCATCAAATACGGCAGTGGAAAACGACACCACACAAATGAAAGTGGAGCTTGCGTAATTTCCCTCAGTTACCTTCGTTGAGGTATGAAAAATACATAAGCCAAGGAGATTTATTGAGAAGGTTAAACAGTCGGAAATTATTTCAATTTCAGCCAAGGGTCAAAGGTTGAATATGGATAAGAGGACACGCTGCAGTATTTTTTTTGCTTAGGACGGAGACGTTTGGGAAACATTTATAAATTTGCAGAGATACCTTGATAGAGGCAAATTTTCATCGCGTAAGGGTTTTAAAACACGACGAGAAAATTGAAAGGTCTGCGTCCAAACATGACCATTGTTACATAGAGAAAGAAATTATAAGGCAGGGTCAGCAGTATCAAGTACTACACATACATTGCATATACATACACATGGAGAATGCATTGGCTTGTTTTTAAGCTCGTTCCGATAGACGCATGGAAGACTTCATAATATCTCGATTGCAACGCAAGGGTAAGCTTGTTTCAAAGGGCACATAAACCGTCACCGGGAATAAACCGCTTCGGCTTTAGGTTGCTGACAGAAGGGGGAAAACTTGTAAACAATAACTCATTTCTGTTTGTGGAGCGGAGAGAAAGTGAGAATAAGAGACAACACCAATATGGAAAGTGATTGAGAAAGAGAAAAGTGAAAAAAGAAAACCGATTAACGAAACTTTTGCTTGGGGGTTCTCTCAAACGGCAGGAAGGGACTTGAAAACTTTTTTTTTATAAATTTGACAACGACTCTTCATCGGAAGGAGTTACGATACCTGAGCTTCTTTTCTGAGGGTTTCGTACTCCAGGTCCCATTTGAGTGACTCCAACTCGTCTACCTTTGCCTTATACTGCGTACAAATCTCTCTCAGATCATCTACACATTTTACACACATTTCTTGCTTTACTCACATTTAAACAGCGTATAACCATTTTTATCTTAATAATAACTCTTCTATCAATAGACATAAATGCCCATGCTGTAATATTATTACATGAAATTCTTGAAAGACGAGGAATGAAATGTTCTGTTGAGAGAGTAGGCGGATGTGCATACTCACTGCAGGATGTCATTTAATGCATGGCTTGTTTGTGTATTTTGTGTAAGCATGTACTGTATTATAGTTGGCTCATTGCATACATTCCCTTTACTAATTTACCTCATTTCATTACTTTTGCATACAACTGTACAAATACAAAACTTTCTTGGGAAGTGAATTCCTTTTCGCTGAAATCAAGGAAAAGGAATTAAATTAAAAAAATAAATAAACGAAAGTAAATAGGATAAAGGTTAAAAGAAATATAATTGCCCTTAAAAGTGGGAGCAACGCTTGACTAAATTAATGTGTAGTGAAAAACATGAAAACACTAAACGTTAATTTGAATAAATGCTGAACATGAGAAAAGAACGTCGTAAACATGAGAAGGGCGACAGAGAAAGAGAGAAAGTAAAAGAATCACGCATACAATTAGCCACATGAAGTTCTTCAATGTATTGTATGTGTTGTGATCCTCAAGTGTGTGTTATTTGTTTGCATATGAATTATTTGTGAGTAGTTTTGTATTGTAATTTGCGATGAATATTTCTGTGAGTTTGTGTTGAACACAGTTATTCAAATATAATGTAGTGTGTGATTTTTTATTAGTGTGAATGTAAACTGATTAGTGAAGTTGTTCAGTGTTGTGTTTGATGGCTTTTGTCTGCTGATGGTGATGTGTATTTTTCTTTTCGGTGACTTTTTGTGAGGATTGGCTGTATTTTCTAGTCAACTTTTGGAATAATCTTTTCCGTTAATGGTAGACTGGAAAGAGGGTTTTCTTTTGATGGTATTTATAAATTGAATACATATGAATGAATCTTCCTGCTTTGGGACTACCTCCAACGCAACTTCTGTTGCAAAGCAGACGTTAAAAAAATGCGTACTTCAAAATTGCATGTGTAACTAAATGTGGCAGCAGAGCTGCTTTGGGTAAGTAGCGAGTTTGGCAACTTTCCCAACTTGAACATTTCCCAAATTTGTATTACTCAATATTCAACCAAACACTCTCCTCAGCCAATTTTTAACTGAAATCTCTCTTTTCTAAAATATGTGCAGTCATTAATGTGGCACGTATGGCGTTCAAAATGTAATTTGTTGTCCTGGCTTTTAAAATGAAAAAAGTACACGGGAAGGCGCAGACAAAGCTAAAACTAAATATTTTTGTTTCTACCCTTCGACCTACATTCTTAAAGCAAATAAAGTTTTCATAGTAAGCAGTTGTACGTTGGTGTATTTAGGTATGTACTAAATGTAATTCTAAAATTTTTCGCCTAATTCTTACCTATGTACTTGACACATGTATTGTTCGCTGCATGCTTATACATTGTGAGTATTTTCATTCCACATAAAATTTACACGAATTTAGCCAACTAAAGTTTAAGAATTACAGAGAAACTGACTGAATACTTTATGGAGTAGAAGGACATAAATAAACAATAGAAATGACCTTTTGGCACACGATGCACTAGTACAATACCTATGCATGCATCTTGAAATTTACATTTTTAAAAAGATGATATTCAAGCACGTCCGATCGACGTAAAAACGGACACATAATTTCATTACTGCTAACATCACAATCAGTAAGAAGGTCACCATATCACATCACTGACTACCCATTTGTCAACAAAATTTAGGTATTAATTACGAATGGACGTTGTGAGCTGCAAGCATATAATATTTCGAGAAAATGTAACTACATGATTGCAGCTAAATGAAGAAACACTAACAATTCGCTTGAAAATTATTATGTTCGTTCTTACAAAAAAGAAAGCTAGTTGTTTTCATCTGTTAAGAAAAACTCCAAACCACGATAGTATCATGTCGTATTTACAAAAGATTTCTCACGAATATATTACTTCCGTTATAAAAATAAAATTGTTAAGCTTATTTGGTTTGATTGAGAAAAAGGATATTTTGGCTTTATAATAGCTGAACATTTTTTGATAAAAAATTATAGATATGGAGTGCTATACAGACAGAGGGTAGCATGTCAAATCTAACCTCGAAATCTTTCCGGTGTACGGAATACTCAATATCATATTTCTGTCCCTCCAGGAGTGAAACTCGTTTATGATATTCTTCACACTGGGTTTTCACGCTGCCTGTAACGTAACGTGTGTGCACAATACTCATGTGTATAAATATCTTCAGATTATATTTTCATATGTGTACGCTTTTTTATACGTGTTATTGTTTTCAGGATTCCGGTAGAGTTTTATAGAAATGTACTTTTGTTACTTTACCATGCAGGTACCTGAAAAATTCTTTGAAGTTTGAATGTTTCTAATCTGCCAGCAAAACTTACATCAACTCAAGTTTACGCTCATCTCAATAAAGAGCATGTTGGAAGAAAAAGAACGATTTTAGTATAATAAAGGAATTGTTAAGGAAACGCTCCTGAACTCAGTCAGATACCCCAACAGGATTCAATTTCATATCTCAACTACATCTTATATTCAAGTTAATCGGTTAATCAAATTAATTTATTTTCGGCAATGTTAAGGTTGTCACTTGGACCAACTAGAAACGTCCCGAACCAGACGCCTACGCTTTTTACTACAAAGATCATATTGTGTAATCAACTATAGAAGGGAAGCATAGTACTGTTTACTGTGATTCTGTAAACTTACACGATTCACAGTTCAAGTCTGTGTCTTTCTAAGTATTAAAAAAATCTTTCGGAACATTTTTCACGAGGATTTAGGTTCCGGTTACGCTGAAGCAATATTTTCATGCAGTGGGATGTTCACAAAGACTCGAATGGAGCTACACGTCTGCGAT
>JAHZNA010003884.1:0-17083 GCA_027743935.1 Sinodicranocentrus sp. ZH6 | reverse complement strand
TACAACAACAACAACGAGAATTTCGAACTTGATGTAGTATATTGAGTAGGCAAGGTGACTCAGTCCTCCATTTTATAAATGCGTGCTTAATGCGTAATCACAAAAATTCCAATTCACAGCTAATCCAGTTCTTTAATGGTTCATCCAATTCTGGAACAGTTGCTGTTTGAGTACTTTGTGAGATTGTGACTACACATTTCTATAGGATTCCTCCATGACGTCTTTTTGATGTCCAGCGTTACACAGCAAAATTAGTTCAATTACATCACTCCGTCATCCGTTCATTTCAAGATAACTGTTTGCTTCTACACACGAAGTTTACCACATATTTGCATCCAGTTTAGGAATTTGCTTTTTTGCTAGCAGAGTAACTGTTTGTTACGCGCCTAAGCGAGAGCTCAGAAAAGACTCGACAAAAATCAGGATCTCGCAACTTGCAATAAAAAAAATCAATGGAACTTTTCGTCTTCAAATATTGATTAAAAATACTGACGTTTTTATTAGACATATTTCCTCAACATAAACCAACAATTCGCTCGCAACACAACCTTTCTGAAAAAATGTGTTCAAAACAGAAAGAACAAATACTTGGCCTTAATTCTCTGAATGGTGATGACTGAAACGTTAGGAAATACTTTTACAAGCTCACCAAGATGATCAATGCTGAAATGTGCGTAGCATATACATATAATAAATTGCTTACGTTAACATAACACAACAGATTCATATGATTCATGTATCTCAATAATATAATTCATTAAAAAGAAATCCATTCAGAATAGTAACAAATAAGATCGCAAACTATGAAGTTCAATATTAACTAAAAATATATATAACGCCGTTACAAGCCAAAAAGGATAGCACAGTAAACTTATGAATTGTCCTTGACCTCCTTTCCTTCTCCACACATCACTGTGCCTAGCATATCCGACTTCCAACTGGGTTTAAACCCTGGTCCCGTCTCCACAACGTCATTCGTTGTTTAAACCAAGCCTGAAACAAAGTGCAATTCATACATCACAATTTATTAACATCATTTTGATTTATTACTACTTATATTACTAGAAATCACAAGCACACGTATAAGCGTAGATCTTCATCACTCATATGTCATTCAAAACGTAGACTTTAAAGTAAGCTGTCATGGTATCAAATCTTGGACGTTCGATTTATATCTTTTAACTTCGTCAAGAAGTGATTTTACGCCATTAAAAAGACATTAGGCAAGCCTATATTGCCACTACAACACATTAATTTTGACATGCTTACAGTTGTTCAAAAAGTCAAAGCATTGATATTGGTCATCCTGAAACTATTGTCATCACGTCACATTCACACGTGTCCACCACCATTTGGTATACTTCACGAGGGATTTCCCTTGCAATATAACAGGTTATTCATTGTACTCAAAACTCACTTCTACAAAACCAGCCCTATAACCAAAATGTATCACAATCCGCCACAACGCAACGTCAACTGCGGTCATGATGACGTCAACATATAAAGGTTTGCTTAAACTATCGTTATCATTGGATGAAGCAAAAGAATGACAAATAATTTCCTTCCTCTTGATCATCCTTCCATTCATAAAAGGCATACTTGTTTATCATGCAGAAAAGAAAAGTTTACTAAACCTAGAACAACGGAAACTGCTTGATCATGCGATGCATCTTACAAAACCATGATGCTACTACATTAATTACTTTTTTCTGATTTAATGTGCTTTCTCAATTAAAATTGAGTCGTTAGCTGGAGTTATTAGCTAATTTATTGTTGGAGGACTCATTTAATTTACACATGAACTCTACATGAGATGATTGTTCATCAGCATTAAAATCACGGTCATAAATTTATGAAGAAATTTTTAAATAAATCGCCATGATAGCTAGGAAGTCGTTGCTAACTCCACGAAATTAATGAGAAATATCAATTTAACGAACATAATACATTTATTTCATGTTTGCATGTAAGTATTGACGCCTCATTGCCAGTACCAAGAAGTTCACAATGACGTATGATATCCTACACGCCCATTAAAACAATAATGGTTATGGTGCATTATTCAACCTGACTTTTCGCTTTCATAAAAATTGATATACAACCAGTTCTCCAGTCTCCAAGTTATTTTAACTCTCTCCCCTTCGCGGCGTCAATAAATGTAAGCTGGTTTGACAAATATTTATTGCGCATTTCATTTCATTTTTATTCGTGTCAACACGTCAGTACAGTATATTTTCACTTCATCAATGCTTGTCATGTCGTCGTGCAAAGCCGTGCCCGCGAGGATGGATCGCAATAAGACAACAATTTTACAATTGTATGGGAACATCTTAATGTACAACCATGCGAATCATGAAGGGGAATGAGGTGTGTCATATAACAAAGCTGCTCAAAGGTTGCGTTTTTATTGCAAACCCCAATTTTCTGGCAATCGTACCGTAAATCTACTCTACATTGCACTACACTATCATCAAAAAATCACATCCCTTCTCACAAACTCTCACAGTCAGCTAAAGCCGCATCAAACATGATTACTTTCTACTTTACATTTTTCCTAAGTGTGTCTGTCTGCATGCAAATCATTGTGAACCCTAAAAAAATCCTTAGCATTCTGACAAATTGCATATATGCTGTAGAGTAATTTACGCGATATTAAGGCAACATTTCTATATACAGATTTCAATTTGTTTGATTGAGCATCAGAATTATTTCAATGCAAAAAAAAACCTTAGCTCTTTTCAAATTCACAATTTATCCATACATGACATAATCGCACGTTTTTCATTATCAGGCGTTTATATGATCACGGATTAGAGTTTTATGAGTCATTATCACATCACATCTGAAAATAATGCACATTACGTGCCTACTTATCAACCAGCTGGAAAATTTCAAGATCATGGTCAATGTAACGTGAGAGATGGAAAATCCGATGGTACGGTTTTTATATACATATACTATACGACGAGTATACAAAATGCTACGGTAAGATTTGTGGTGCATAAAAGATTCTTTAATTTGCATGAACTAGTCACTAGTCAAGTCGACATTCACATGCGGTAGAGGCCAAGTCATAAATGTAAATGATGAAAATGATACCTTGTCATCTTCACGTGTTGTCACCACAAATTTTTCATCACTGTTTGTCGCATAAAGAGCTTTACTAGTGTGACCAATATCACTTAAAATAGAAGTAAATGACATTGAAATCCTGTTACTAACGTGTGGCCATACAGACATTATAGTGTACTTAATGCATGTCAGGAAACACTTATGAATATGAATGAATACTCTAAAAGTACTAGAAACACCGCAAATACTAGAGAAGTGGTCATCCTTTAAAAATATATTTCGAATAGGGTGTTTGCCAAGATGTATGATGTACAAAAGTAAAGTCCAAGATTAATGTGAATGCTTGTAAGCAGCATTTATATTAATGCAGAGTTAATCCGGTTACGAAAAAATAATACCTGCCTGGCATTCACAATCTTTGCTATTCATCCAAAAAAGGAAGATTAGTGTTAAATTTTCTTTGGTATGTCTGTAATTCTTAAATATATTAAAGTACATATATTATCATGTTGAAGCTCTGTACAGAAATGGAATTGCCATATCTATCATGGATGGATGCATAAATCGCATAGACTTTTGAGCCCCACGTTTAGAGTCTACAATTGCATGAAATGGTGAAAACCGCGTAAAATCCAGAGTAGATTTACAATTCGCAACTTGATAGTACAAAATAAAACTGAAATCAAAGATGACGTACTCTACACTAAAGTTCAGGTAGCATATGTTAACCAAAGGTAAGAAAATCAAACCACCAACCAACTCCTCCATGAGCATCATCATTATGTGCATGGTAATAAAATTAGTATGGAATTAATTCTAAACACGAGTTAGTCAAACATGCTGATATAGTGACAAGCAGCTATATGAGTTAGAGAAATAGGACTTCGGTGTTGTTGATGATGCTAACCGTGTAGTAAATAGTAATTATGTTTTATGTGCTTTTTAAGTGAGCCCAAGGTTAATATTAAGAGCAAATTCACTTAAAATTCTATTCAGTGGCTGTCATAGTTGATAGTCTTGTTTAAATCCACTAGTGACTAGTAGCACAATGCACACTGCCCCGTGCTCGTTTAACTTTAAACATGACTCATAATGGTAGATGATATATGGGAATGAGTTATATAGCTCGTAAGTATTTTAAACAACGGAGAGATATGTAGTATCATTTATTTTCAGTGAATAAATCTGTAAACTCTACCAACTTGCTCACTTTTGCCATTTGGAGGAATGCTAAGGCTAACAGCAACATAATAAGCCTATCAGTCAGCAGGAGGATGCTCTCTGTTATGCAACATACCAGATTTATTGGTATGTAAAGTGTAAAGACCATTAAAACACTAGAATCATGATGAACAAAGTATATAATAAAAAAATATATATATAGGGGATAATGCATGGAAATATTTAACGATCATCACACTCATTTTTGTGAAAGGTTGTGCTTTACTGCGCTGTTAAGTAGGTAAAGAGTTCAGTACAGGAGAGTTTCGCTACCTTTTCATCCTTTTAAAAGTCAAGGTGGGGAAACTTAAGCAGTTTCGTCAATGTTGTAAGCAAAAGCCGACCGTGTTGCCTGCTTCTTGTGAAATTCTTTGATGAGACGGGTGTTTGTAACAAGCGATTTGTGAAAGAAAACCTTTAACATGTCAAGGAATTCGCAAAGTAACTCGTTTCAGCGAAGAATGCATAATGTAAATAAATCTGACATTTTTTCATCATTTTAAAGCTAAACGAAAATCTCATGATAACTGTGGAATGCACTTGTCTTCACTTTCGACGGATGGTTTTAGGAAGCTGCATGGCTGCATGCGTGTTTCATGTATGCGACTTCCTTAAACTAATATGGACCTGTACATACATCACTCGATTGGCTTATATATATCTTGTTTTAAATGCCAGAAGAACAAGGATTCAAATGAAGAAAAGAGATGCATTGAAAATTAGAGTTGTTCCTCCTTCCTCTCGTGCTTCTTGCATTTCAGAAAACTCCTCCAGGTCAAAGCATAAATATACTCATTGTCTGTCAGCCTGTCGCTCTGATTCTTTCCACAAACATTGCTAAATCGCAACATTAAGCTTAAATTTTCACCAGAGAAAAGTTCACTACAGTGATTACTTTTTTTCTTCACAGAATAAAATTTCTTGACTCTGCGCTGACTTCCTGTTTAGATTTTTATTGGAATTAACTCTTGTTCCTAGTTGGTGTGAAGAAGACAAGGAGGTTTTTTTTGGAAAGACAGACTAATAGCTCACTTTTTCACACAACATTGGCATCAGTTTGCCATTTGGCTTTCATGCATCAAACTCATGCCGTCTTAACTACAATAGATATTCCACTGATATAAAATTCTTCCACCCGCGTGCTCTACTTTGATATGCTGGAGCTGTCTATGAAAGTGAAATATAATATTATGATGATTTGCTATACTACTACTTGTATAAAACTACATATATTTTTCTCATGTTTCACCGTGACGTAATAAAAGCAATGTAATTAAGCTACAGTGGAGTGGATGTGCACAATGGTAGTAAATGCAAGAGAAGTATATATTTAGTTGGGAATCATGAAGGAAATCAAAGAATGAGGAAATAACTCTTGCGGAAAAAATCGTTCGTAGTCTTCGCTAAATGGTTGTAAAAGTAACCGCAAAAAAAGCAAGTGAGTACCGGATTTCTAGTTGAAGAATTCAGATTTTCGCAATGTTGGCCAATGAACCAACCAACATAGGGGAATTCCAGTTGTTAAAAATGTTATATGCTTCCATGGTCGTTATTTATAATATGTAGCTAGTCAATTGTTTCATGAGTCGGAATATTATGTCGTGTTGGTTTCGAGTCGGCTTAGCTTGTAGGGAATAGGTATTATAGTTATATATTTTTTTTAACTCACTTGAACTTCCTCCTCAAGTAATCCTGTTTCAGCAGCTGTAAGCATTAGCTCACTAGGATGAGGGTTCTTAGTCTTTTGAAACTGCTTTTCCAGGTATTCCTGTTGTTCGTCGGTAAGACGAAGCTCCACATTTCCAAAATCTGGTGAATTTCCACCCTGCTTTTGCTGCCCTGAGTAGCGAACTGTACTTGTTGCCATTTTCGAGATTTTGTTTAATTTACCTGTAAAATCAATCAAATGCTTAAATCACACGAGGAATTTTACTCCACAATTAATCTCGCAGTATTTCACGTTCGCACACGTGATGTAATAGAACTAATTATGTATTATATATTACCAATCATCTACGAAGTTTATCAACCAGAATTTCCCTTTGCTGTTTACTTCGAGTAAACTTGAACAGAGTTAAGGAAGAAGCTTTCGAGTACTCAAGTGATAATACAATAATCGTAAAATTATGTATGTCTTCTTATCTTTTCACATGTCATTATTGCTGTTTCATATTGCACAGGTACATTTGCAAAGTACTTTTAACTTGACAGATCGCAAAATATCTCATTACCACAAATCCCCATGTTGCGCTGTACTCATGGTACGAGGAGGTATCGTATTACGAGGAAATTTTAAAGGACAGTTTTTCATTACAATATGAAATAGAACTCTACAAGCAATATGAAAATTAATGCATAGCTACCGTCTATATGTGTAAGGTACTTGTGGGAGCCTCATTCATCAAGCATCATTCGTCGATATTTGATCCAAAATTGCAGTTTTAATGAGGAGAAAAAAATATTCTCGGCGTTTAATGGATCTCCCACTGTTGCACATGGTAATATTAGTATTATGCGTTTTGCACTTATGTTGTAAAACTTTCGAATGTATAAAGTCGTCACTAAATGTGTAAAAAAGTTGCTACTTTTCAGGGTATTGAATTTCATGACCACTCCTGTTTTTTTATCATACAACATGCATACTTATCAAATGACAAGCAAGAGTGATGACAGTCACAAAAATCGTCAAGAAAGTTTTATATTTTATTATCTATGAAGAAAGAACAAAAGGAAAATGATATATCTACCTACTCTCCATATTGTCTAACATTTTCGTCAATAATTATGAAGAGATATAAGCATCACGTCAAGAGGACACAGAGAACGAAACAGAATGACGTATTGGTTTCAGGTCTTCAGTGTCACTCATCAGTATTCATGATGAAACCTAAATCGTGAGATAGGCCACGGATATGAGTCACAAAGTCAGGAGATAACGTCAAGTACGCTGAGCAATAAAACAAAACCAATTGTGTAAATATGATCATCTTCAACCTTCTGATTGCAAAACACTAAATCTATTGTTTTATCACCTGGTGATGTTTAAACGCAGAGTTATATACCTACGCAAAATCTATACTCACAACTGGATTTACAGACTGTAGACGACATAAAGATTACAATGTTTATTCATGTTGCTATTACAAGGCTTTAAGTATGCACCCCTGAGAATATTTTGTCCGAGATTAGGGAGAAAAAACAATCCACATAAGTCAAGGTTGAATTTTTATCAGAAACCACTTTCCGTCAACAAGCTTCAAATTTGCTCATGTCATGAAATTTAATTTGATGGTTTAAGCAAATTTTTACCAGAGAAATCAAAAGCAATTTTACCTTTTAATTTTGGATAATTTGATCCCAGAAAAGACAATTTCAACGCTGTGATTGTGGACTTGTCCAACAGTTAAATCATGTGCACAGTATTGCTTAAATTTAATGTTCCAAGTAATTCTGCCACCGCACAGCTCACTTCACGTTTCATGAACAAAGTGGTTTTTACGACCTACGACTCACGTACGCACCGATTCCTCAGCAAAGACTGACTCAAAAAGTCATATTAACTGCAGAAGTCGTGCAACGATGTTACCTACCATATTGTTTATGGCAACATGTACGTAAACGCAAGCATGTTTGCTATATGGGATGTGTAATGTGTGTGCTTTGAAGACGTTGCCGTACTAATACTTGTTTAGCTTACGAAGGTATATTGCATTATTCGTAAAAATTGCATTAAACTCCATACTTCGTGAAGTATAGTGGACGTAGGTAGACATATATGTTTGCACTAAATACTGATTATCATTTTTATTATGAATTTATCATTTGTCAATATTATTTTTTAAGGAAAATGTAACTGGAAAATTAATCATGGCTTTTGCAACAATTCATCAAAATCATGCGTAAGTTGTGATTAAACAGCATGCTCAGCTTGTGACGACAATTCGGATATTGGTTGGCGTAAGGACAACTTGTTATTCATGCAAAAAGCGTTGCTCACTGGGCAGCATTCTAAGAACTTGGTTTGTTTACTTCCGTTAGTGATTTAGAGGTTATACAATAAGCAATATCATTAAAAATAATTTTCAAGTGAGAATAATTTGGCATCCAAAAGTACGTAGGGATTTAAGGTTTTTTCATGTTTTAAAATGGTTTAATCCGGAATGCATGTAAATCTATAATTAATTAATATGGTTGTTCCTGATGTGAGGTAAAAAGTGTGCAATTCCACAACTCAAGCTCAAACTAAGCATTCAAATATAATGAATATTTTAATTATTGTATAGAAATTTATTGATATCATAAACATAACATAACTCGGGCTACACCAACATAAACATTAAAGTATATCTACTAATGTCACCAATTGCAAGAGCAAGTTATCATTATTTAACTCATCAGAAATGAAAAATTACTTATTATGCCTCAACATCCACCTCCATACACCCAGTTTATAACCTATTTCATGAAACGCATATAATATTATGTTTCTGTTTTATCGGTTCTCTATAAGAAGTATATACAGATGAAGTTATCATTATTATTTCAGTTGGTTTGCAAATATCTCAGCACGTATAATATATATTCAGTTACTACAAACATTCAAAAACAGAATACAGGAAAGAAAAAATGGGTGACATTGCCCGATAGATGTGAATATGAGTAATCCTAAATCCTAAATCTAGAGAGATAACATACCAAACCAAATTACACTTATAAGATACATATGTATTTTTAATTCTTATTATTAGCTATGCAATTTTAATATACTACACTTGCATTGACCGAAAGCTCCAAAAGTAAAGAAAACTTTTTAACGCAAGCTGTTCTGGACTCAGATCTCAGTTATAGCTATTTTAAATTTTAAAACTTGCTAGATACTAACGTAAAACAATTATGTATATATCTATAATTTAAAATCTAAAACCGAAAACTGAATTGTTAAAATAAGGTTACTAGGTAAATATTATAATTTATACCTAAATTATGTTAAGTATCATACACAGCTTTGTTTATTTATTTCCATTTTAGTTCTAAATAGAATTAGAAGATTGAATGTAACTTTATATCCTAAAAATTGCAAATAGGAATATGGAAGGCTAACACACGAGAACGAAAAGAGTAAATGTTGGATGAACTATAACCTTCAAAGAGATGTAAGAGATGACACGTAGGAAAACGGTTTTATTCAGGGACAAGGAACATTTAAATTATTAACGGATGTAAGGGACGAACACGGAATTGATTAACGTAAAGGTTGTCATGGGAACCAGTACATGCATTTTAAATTTAATTTTAAAATAATTGATATCACCATGTATTTCTAGAACTAGATTAGCTGTTGTAATTTCACTAAATATTTGCTAAAATCACAGTTAATAAGTCAACAACAGAACACTACTAAAAATACGATACACAAATCAATTATTTAAAGACCGTTCTGAACAATCTTAGAACTTTTGTTTCCAGGCTAAATGTTTCTGTCATGTTAAATGTGTGAAAGGATTACGAGTTAGACTTCCATCGAACGATTTAGTGTCAATAAAATATCAATTCAGCTCATTGACTTTCAATAATTTCGCATTTCCTCAAATGTTTTAAGCTTCTCATCTCCTCAAACGTAGGCTAGGCTTACAATATACAGTCAATATAACGACAAGACTGTCACGCTAAATATTAATTGAATCGTGACCACAGCAATTTAAGACAAGGGCTACACCTACAGGGTAATTAAACGTCAACGGCACAGAACCAGATATCCAAAAGCCGAAATTCCCGATATCTGTTTTTACCATGCTTATCAGGATAAGTGCCTTTTAACTCATATATATCCAAAATCCGATTTTTGAAGATAAGTGTATTTGTGCTGCGAGTTTAATGAAAAATGTACCTAACTAAAATCTACGCATGTGGTGGAAGCCGCCGCCGGTGTGTTTGTAACCGTCGTACCGTTCTGACGCATAACTTCCTAGTCCAAGGCTGCTGCTGCCAGGAAGAGCCAAACTTGCTGCCTGTTAAATAAAATTAGCAATTAGTTACCTGCAGTTTCAAAAATGCCACGACAACATTTAAAAATTCCATTCTTACTGGAGAATATATCGGAGGAGGAGGGGCAAGCACAGGCAAGGAAGACCTCCCACTGGTTCCAAGTGTTGCTCCTGCGCCACTAATCCATTGATCAGACCTAGCCGGCAGTCTGAAATGCAAATATTAAAAAATCGATCATCAGTATAATGAATGAAGCAATTTTTAGCTAAATTCGATGCATCATTTACGCACCGGGACGTATCCCATGCCTCAATCTTCCTTTCAGCCATTGGCCAACTATCTCTGCTTGTAGCTGTTGATGAGCTCAACGGCATAGATAATGAACTTGGAGTCAAATAAGACCGTGGCATCCACTGATCCTCCCTGCCAGGAGTTCGGCCGCTTTCTTCTACAAATGCAGAAAACAAAGAAGATATAAAACTTTACAGACTTGGACAGTGGATGAAAAACAAAAACAGACTACTGTACCATAACGATCGCTAGGTCTCTTGGAAGAAGCTACTGCACGGCTAGTCTCTATCTGATACCTAGGAACCATATCAGATGGCCCAGCCACGGCCCTGGACGGGGCTTCCCGAGTTCGTCGATCAACAGCTTTAATAGGCTCCTGCAAGTTTTAAGTAATGTGTGAAAAAAATAAGCATTGCGCAGATGTTAATGTTTGTAGCATAAAAACGTGTGTACACTGTACTACTTACAACAGGCTCACGACGATGCACTCGTTCTTCGCTTCGAGGGTTCTCTTTTCGAACTTGCCTTTCATCTCTTGCCCAAATATCTCTTCGAGATTCTCGTACTCCTGGATCCCTCATTGGAGACCGACTTCTTCCCTCGGCAGAAGCATGAGAGCCATATGCGTTCATGCGCTCACGCTCATGCCGTTCTCTTTCCATTCTACGCTCCGCTTCTGTTTTGACTTCTGGCCGACCTCTCCTGCAGCAAATTTTGAAAACATAATTTAAAGTATTTGTTCTATCCATCAATGAGAGGGTTTAAATTGCAGGGATTTCACAACATATTTTTCTCTTACATTCTTTCACCTTCGAGAGTATATGGCTTTTTTCGTTCGGCTGATTCACGTCTTCTGTCGATTTCCTCTTCATGTGGCCGTTTCAAAGGAAGAGGACGATGAGAGTGTTCAATGTTTATTTTAGCTCTTCTGAGCTCTTCCTTTTCTCTCTCGATTTTTTCGCGTTCTGTCTTTTGTCTTTCACGTTCTAACTTTATTAATTCTAACTTTTCCTTTTCAATACGTTCCCTCTCCATGCGCAGCTTTTCTCTCTCTCTACAGATGTAAAATAAATATAAACCATTATTCATTGCCTGATGTCGCGGATTCGTGTCAAATTAACAATAAAGCTACCTTTCGAGCTGCTTAAATTCCATATAATTCTGATATTCAAGCCGCTTCTGACGTTCCATTTCAGCAGCACGTTCCCTTTCTTCTTCCCTCTTGCGTCGCTCCAGTTCCCTTTTGCGTTGTTCGTCACGAATCTCCTATTGGTTTAAAATAGAACGTCAGGAAAAAAATTGTCATACACGTACAATTTTGAAGCGTGATGTCGATCTATCCGCAACTAATACGACGTTTAACTGCGATTTAAAGCAGATTGGAATTTTTTATCAAGCGTTAGGATTTCAAGTCAGCCAATTGTTGTAAACTGGATTTTAATCACTTGATTTCAGGTACAACTGAATTTGTAATAAGCAGATACAGCGACATCAAATTGAAAGAACTATTAGATATGAAGGTGCTTGAATATAATTTCATCAAAAATCATTACAGAAAAATGCTAATACATCGTTTGGAATAGTACGCATTCGTAATCATTCCCAAATTACTATTTAATTCAATGTATGGTAATATATCGACAGCATTACTCGTATTTGTTCAAATGTTAATGTGGGTGCATGAGGCGAACGTCGTCTTCCTCCTTGATTTTGATGATGATAACCACCGGGGTGTCCTCGGCCCATTGGCATTCTGTCTCTGTGGACCCTTGTGATTTCCATTCGGGATGGCCCGTGTCTTCGCCATTCTTCAGTTACATCTTTTTCCCCCCGACGGAAATGTCTAGGGTTTCTCATCATGCCACCTCGAGGCCTGTCATGAGTTTCCTTTCTCGATCTATGTCCACCTCGATCCATGCGTGGTATGTTCTTTTCGGGAGGTTTCTTAATCCCAGTCGGCACTTCCTTAGAGTCCTTCTTTTCCTCCTTTCTTTTCTCCGGAGAGTCGATCAGCAGCATCCTGAATAATTTGAATATCATCTCCATCTGTACATCCTTCAGTCTCACTGTTTTCTCGTTTTCTATCTTGAGTGGTTGAATCCCCTGAAGTTTTCAGTTCGTCTCCATCCCCAGTATCACTCCTGTCTAATGAAGATTCCGCAGCTTCCGCCCTCGCTGCTGCGACGGCGATTTCATAACTTCTAGAAATTGAACCGTCTTCCGGCGCCTGTTAGACCAGTAAGTACAACGGTTTGCGTGGGTATTCAGAATTTTGACGATTTTAGAAATGGCTTACAGACGGCAAGGTATGAAAGGATGATCAACTTAGGAATTGATTTTTAACAGCAACCATAATGTGTTGAGAAAACAACAGGTTGCCGATGAAACAGACGAAAATTTGGGGAAAACGTCTGAATAAAAAGCGACATAAAATGTTGTATATACTTTAGAAACTCTGATGCATTTTCCTTTGAGTTCAGCTCCGTTGAGAGTATCCACGAGGAAGTTGAGATCATCCAAAGATATTACGGAAATGTGAGCGAACCGTTGTGAGCCAGGTACCCTCGTATTTGTCATTATCTTGATTCGACCAATCTACGTACAAAATTCATTCATGATGATGAAGGGTTGGAAAATGTAGCGTCTTCCACTTCGTAAAATAACACTTGGCAATTCAAGGACACGTCCGACAATTGATAACTATACCTTTCCATGTTTCCGAAAAAGTGTCTTCAAATCATTTGCGCTTGTTTCTGATGATAAGCCGGTGACGAGAATAATGTGACGTTCTGTTTCTTTCTTCGTTACATCTTCAGATTCTCCTGTCGAGTATATTGATGATGGTTTATAGATATATATAGTATTTAATTGATATAAAGGAAGGATTGGTTTCAGCTTCATACTTTTTTTCTTCCCAATCATTTTCTGTTTTCGATATTTAGAGTAGAGTACTACAATACCTTCATTTGCTTTGGTGTCTTGCTCTGCGTCGTTTATGATTGAAGTTGGAGTATTGTTGCTGTGCAAAAAGACGCAAAATTCATTAATCATTTGAAGAATTTTACAAGGTCAGTTTACTGCATTACCAACTTAAACACTAGTGCATTATCAAAATGAATCTTATCGCTTTAATCTGAAACGCCGTTTCATTCATTTACATGATCTAAATAATGTTTCCAGTATCTTGTGTAGCATCACAAGACCTTGTTTGATTAACGCAAAACGTGCTTATGTGCTTAAATGCCAAAAAATGTCGAGAAGACTAAATTTCTTAGTTAAATTTCAAACGCTATGACTGCTTCCTTAAGAGCGACGTATATATTTTTTTTTCATTTACAATCAGTGGGGCGTTTCTACAACTTGTATGGAAATATATAGGTGGTACGCTGATGTAGTAAATACGTGCATTGAACTTGCAGAATTGAAAGAAAGTAGTCAATTCGATGTTAGTTTATATTAAAATGCTATTATCATTTCACGGAATACTGCTACACAGATGAAGATGATCTAATGACGGTATGCAGATAGTCCACATCATAGCTCTCTTCGGGTCGGAACTTTCACATAGGCCACCAGCTTTGAATCGTTAGGAATCTCATAAGTTTGGTTTATTTCCATCTCACGGATTGCCTCATGTCAGGGATGATGAAATAAACTCCCTTTAATTGTTGCAGGTTGTAAACCAATTTATGGTTCGATTAAGATTCAGTGCCTCCGGAAACTGTGCAATTATATAACACTCGGTCCAGTATCGACGGTGGAAATTATAGCCTCTGGTCACTAACTTTGTAAGTTTATGGAATCCTTAAACAATGACATGGGCCGATTCAGCATTGTTGTGGTTGAAATTGTGATGGCAGTATTCACTTTGATTAAACTCCAGTGGAAAGGGATTAGGGATGTCTCTGGTAATCTGCATTGGCGCGTCAGGTTGTCGAATATTTAACCGGAGAAATTTGACGTTAACGATGGGTATTTTTATAGTTCTCTACTTTATTTCATACCTTCATGGTTACTTTTAGAAAATTAAGGGCAGTAATTTAATAAACCATTGCATTTCTCTATCATAAGTCAAACTTTCAGGAAAGCAGGAAACCTAAGCGAGCTCTTTGAGCGATGGCAATATTTAAATGATACGAAACTGATTTTTATTGATATTGCATTCTGTCCTATACCGATAGCTCATTGGGATTTTTCCCATATATTTCCCCTAACATTCTTATCATGGAAATGCTCAGAATTCTTGTGCTCAAAAACTGTTACAGTCCGTGTTTGATTGAAGAACACGATCTTACAATGAGTGCATGTCGTTATTCAAGATGGACGTAAAGTTCTGTTAGCATATTTACCTATATGACATTTCAAGCATAAATAGATACGTACCTTCTAGAAGGGCTTTTGTTAACACCTTGCCCTGGGTCATCGCAGCTGTCCTCCTCCCTGTCATCCTTGTTGGACCCTTCCTTGACGGTATTTTCTGAGATAATTAAAATAAATGAGTACATGAGCTAATGTTTCCAAAGAGAGCAACAATGGAAAACGCAAACCTAGTGAGAGTTTGATTGTGAATTAAAACTGGGCGAAGAGAATTGCCCCTGTGGTTCAGGCTCAGAATTTACAAAATTTTAATTAAAAGGTTGATGGAGACCAGCGGGGGAATGTGAGACGAACAACTGTAAGACTTTCCCTAGTTTTAATATTAAGTATAAAGGTTGCTTCAAAATATTGAGATGGGGTAAGGTGATGGTCACGGAGTATCACGGAGGTGTCAACTCAACAGTTTGTTTTACTCATATTAAAATAGATTCGCTGATATATTTTTAAAAAGTTTACTTATCATACAATGCTATTAAGTCGGTATTATGTGAATGTCACTAACAACAGTGCTTCGTTCGTATAAGTCTCTAATTTCCGTTGTGGATACCAACCAAGCCAACTTACAAAAACGCCAATCCATATAGATCCTTATTTCTAAAATCAATCATTGATCACATTGGTTTCAACAAGAAAAGATTGGAAAAAGAAGACTTTCTCTATGCTAAATATTTTGAAATCTGAGTCTTTAAATCACAAGTTTGTATTTCATGCTCATTATCTCTGTAAATAGGTGCATTTCTGTGCTCGAATACATTATTAGTATACGTAAACTAGCTTACCTTCTTCCACGTTGGTTGGTTTAATATCCTATGAAATATTAAAATAACAATTTTATTTATCGAAAAAAATAAATTATTACAAATAATTCAATATTTTCGACTTGACTCATACCTCATCAATCCCTAACTTGTCATTGTCTCCCACCGATATATTAAGAGCATCAGCATCACCTTCGACATCCTGTTACAATAGGAATCCAAAACACTCTCATTTAATTACACTTGGTTAAAATCTTAAATTATTTCCTTACTAATATCCATAATTTTCTTTATATTTGTCTTATTTTTTTACCTCTTCATCATTTTCGTTGCCACCAGTTTGATCCTCATCGTCGCATCCATGTTCGTCGTCCTCCTCACCATCTTTAGTCTCTTCATCATTATTAGCTTCGTCGTATTCTTCTGTCTCTTCGCCTTCATATTCATCATTAATTTCTTGGTTTTCAATGTTTTCTTCCTCGTCTTGGTTAACCCCGTGTTCTCCTTCATCAACAACCATTTCGGAATCTTCATTTGTCTCCAGAACCTCGTCACCATCATCATTTTCATGGTCTGTGGGCACCTCTGGTTTTATTTCTACATCTAGTTGCTCTGCACCTCCTGAAAGTCAATCAAATCACAAATTGGAAATAATGAGGTCAGTCACAGTCAACCTTTGTGTTTACATTACATAAGCAGTGGGTATCATTGCCCCGACTTTTGAATACATTAACAAACTATATCAATCACTGTACTGTTTAATGTAAAAAATATGTTCAGCATTACCTTCATCGCACTCGTCATCATTAGGAGAATCACTTGGTTCCTCGAAATGCTAAAAAGAGGAAAACAAATATGAAACGCAAATTACGGCTTAGTTGATAATTTTTATTCCTTTCACCACCAGAAATTTTCAAAATGAAACAAGTTGATCTTCCAATAAAAAAAACTACTTTTTTTCACAAGCCATTAAAACTTAAGGTCATACTACAGAAGTAAATGTCTTTTTAAAGCCTATTTGTACATTATTTAATTTTTAAACATTATCCCACCCCACATCAAAGTATTGAAAACATGCTTTCACATGTGTGTTCAACGTTTTAAACAAAGTACCTTGTGAGTTCGTAGAGGCATTTAATTTTCCCGAAAATAAATAATGAATATAATTAAGAGATTTCCCCTTTCGTCAGGTAACTAATTGTAAGTAGTACTAATTGTGTGATGTGTGTTAATTTTTTCGCAAAAAATTGTGATATTCAATATAGTTCAAGCAGAGATGAACTGTTGGACCTGAGGTCCCGTTTGGCCACTCGAAAGCTTTTTGACTGAAAATTTGTATACAGGTGAAGATTAATGCGAGAAATACGAATCCGTTGAAA
>JAHZNA010003883.1:0-26085 GCA_027743935.1 Sinodicranocentrus sp. ZH6 | reverse complement strand
TTTGCTGCGAAAGGGGAGAGATGTGCTTTATCTTTGTATATGTGATCTTATAATATTCTGCTATTAATTTATTCAGCCAGTTCCCTTCTTTTATGAAGGTTTGTTTACTGGAAGGCATGTTATTATTTTGTGATGTAAACACTCCCAAATGAGTTATTCAAATGAAAAGTAATATTTACATATTTACACTTTTCTCGGGAAATGCTAAATTGTTTGTGAGAAATGGAAAGTTTTCCCAAAATAATTAGGGATATTTCAAGCTATTGTGTAACATTTTGGAAAACAATCTTCCATATTTAAATTGAATCCCTCCTAATCTACAGCAGGTATGTGACTAGTCCAAAAAGAATTGAGTTACTTGTATTGAATGATTTTCCACTTTTGTTCCCTTGCGACGATGCATATGACAGCAATTGAAGTTCTAACTAGCCCTCATCCTCAACATTTTGTCATCTCTACATCATATTTTTATTTCTTTATTGTCCGTATTCTGGTATATTAAAAGTGGTGATGTTGGGAATTATTGTGATGATGAGTGGTTAGCGTAGTCGCCACATGCTGACATGGGCTTTGAATACGGACTGAGTGAGAGAGCAATATGAAAACACGCTTCGAGTCCTCTTTTTTCTTCTCTCACGCGTCCTATGGATAAAGTGACATTCTCAAAGAGGGTTATACCGCTTACATTTACATGTAAGCTTTTCAATAGGATTCGAAGGGAGCGCATGTTCCACAGGAGGAAAATGTGAGCGAGAATTTTGATACCTCTTTTCCATCATCATCGTAGGCTGTTGGGGTAGTTGTGGAACATAGTAGAGAGAGCACATATATAACTAAAAAAAAGTATCTGAGAGGGAGAGAGGACCTTATATACAGAAGCAGTAGGAAGGTTGTTTCCCCTCAATCTACAATTCTACTAGTTTTTGTTGCATTGTAATGTGCTAGCTGACTGCTGCTATGGATTACTAGAGCTACATTCATGTGTATTTCTTTCCATTCCCGAGAATATATCAGGGAGCTTGTGTATGAGAGGAGGAAAAAGTGTGTGTGTATTCCCGACCTTAGCCTCGTCGCTGGTTTTCCTCTCTTTTTTGTGTAGTTTGCTCCCAGGATGAACTCCCTTTCCAAATTGCCCCTGCTCGTCAGTCAACACGTATTTGTCCAGGAGGAAAGTCATGTGTGTGAGAAGCTCGGAGGAGAAGCGTAGTCACATCTCATTTTTACCCGTATATATAGACAACAACAATTTTCCGATTTTCTCTCTCTATCTCTCTCTCGGTCTTTTACTCAAGTGAGGATTATGGGACCTGGGGGAAGGAGAAATAAGAGGAGAGTACAAAGTAGCAATTTGGATTTGAGGTTAAAACTATGAAATTATTTTAAACTTGGGAGGAGGAAGAGAAATCCTCAAAATTTGTGTCAAGAGGGGAAATGTTATACAAGACACAAAAACCAAAAAGAGTGAGTTCAAGTGAGTAGTTGCGTGAAAGAGGAAAGAGACTACTTTGTTAGATCAAGTGCATCTGAGAAAAAAATTGCTTGAGGATATTATACAAGAGAAAAAGTGGCTAGACAGGAAAAAAGTAGAGCATACACGTACAAGACAACAACTGCAGTTCTCAAAGTAGGAAGAAGATTTGAAGAAAAAAAATATTCGAAAGGACCACCAAATCACGATATATTTTTTTTGCCAAAAGCGATACGAATCCAGTTTGACAAAGGATGTTTACATGAATGTCTAAAAAAAGTCTAATTCATCTGTATAGATGGACAGTTTTCTCTCTTTTTTGCAATTCTATTGAAAAGTATGTACCCTTGTTGTACAAGTATTTGTATTTGTTACAAGGTTGAGGAAAAAGAAAAGTGATTTTGTTTTTACATAATATCCCCGCCATCTTACCTTGCACAAGAGAGAGCCTAAAGGGACTTTGTTTTTCTTGCTGTTGTTCCCATTTTGGATGAAAAAGAACAAGTATAAATTTCACAAGAGGACATGCATAAGTGTCCCCTGAACAACGTGTTGATTGCCTCTCCATTTACCCAAGGCAGCCGTTAAAAAAAGAGACAGGGAGTGGAAGAGCAGTAAACATAACTCTGGATTTTTTTCTTCTTCTTCTTTCCTCTCTCCTATTTTGATTGCAATCCTTGTCGGTTTTGTGCTGATGCAGTGCAGAGAAAACTTCACGAACACAAGTTGCAAGAGAGGTCAAAAGAAATAGACTTTTTTTTCTTCTTCAAATGTGCTTCTTTCACTTGATAAAAAGTGTAAGGGGAAAGTGTACATGTTGTCGTTTTGCGTTGTTGTTCCTTCTAATGCGCTAGTCGAGTGTTCATTGTGTTCCAAAGGGACGAGACAATTTCAATATCTTTTCTGACACAAATGTGAGGGAATGACAATGGGGAATTGGCAAGAAAGGCAATATTGAGACGCATTAAGGCGGCATTGTGTGTCCCTTAATGGTGTGAGAATTCCTCTAACAAAGGACACTCATATATCCGCACATTGAAGGAAACAATTGTCTACTCTTGATATGTGTGGCTGTGGTAATGTGCATATGTGCATATTAGACTGGTCACAGTGATCCGGACAATTTAGATGGTATACTTGTCAAAACTGTGTTACCAAAAGTATTCTACTTGAAGGGGAAAAAGCTAACAAAAATTATTGGCAGATTGAAGGAAATAAGGGGAAAAAATCGGATATTGAAAATAAACTTGTGAACTTGAGTGAACAATATTATTCTTATATTTTTTTTAAAAAGAGATTTTCTTTTTTCTACATGTGGTTGCGAATTGTTAGAATGTGTGACGTTTCCCTCTCAGTTTACAAAGTGAATAAAGAGAGCCCATAGAAGCGATTACAATCCGTGTCTATTTCCAGCCACGACTGGTGTTTATTGCCATTATACTTTATTATTTGTGACAGTTTTAGAGATCCCTTATTTCTCCAACTGCCATTCCTTCCTTTCATCGTAGGTAACAAAAGAATATCAGTTTTCTCTCTTTCACAATCTCAGAAAGGTAAAAACACGTCTCGTACTCTTCACATCCAATTCTATAGTGTTACGCTGTGAAGAACGAATTGCAAAAAAGGGATATCTTCCAGAGTAACTTGTATGCTAGGAAATAAAAATGCTCTTTTCAATTCCATACTCCAAACCTCACATTCCTCCCGAACTTGTCTTCTG
Organism: Sinodicranocentrus sp. ZH6; assembly: GCA_027743935.1. Classification (NCBI taxonomy): domain Eukaryota; kingdom Metazoa; phylum Arthropoda; class Collembola; order Entomobryomorpha; family Entomobryidae; genus Sinodicranocentrus; species Sinodicranocentrus sp. ZH6. The sequence goes on along the minus strand of JAHZNA010003883.1, from coordinate 22,897 downwards.
AACAGGGGAACATAAATACGCAAGAGGAACAATTCAACTGAAAGGTTAATGACAGGTAAGAATGAATGGATGTGAAATGACTTTTCTACATCCACTTTTACCTCACCCCAAAATGTTAGCTATTTTCAAGCATTACCATCTGGTCACCATTACACCGTCATCATGGTTGGCGACATGACTCTTGCCATATTCTACAAGAAATATTATCCTGTTTCACTCAAACTACAAGGGTTTCACATATAATCTCACTATGGTGGCTTTTCTCTTAAACTCCCTTCCTAGGCTTCCACCCCAACTCAATAAAACACATTTTTGAAACAAGAGAACTCACAAAGAGATTAGCGTACCTAGTGTCCTCAACTTGATTCATATCTTTCTCCTGAAAATGTCATCAATTCCTTCCAACCTCGTCTGTGGCAATGAACCACACAATCTTTTTTGGGCTTTGTCCATGAACAGTAACTAGTGTATAGTTGTAAATATCACAAGATAGTCATCTTTTTCTTGTCTTTCACAAGTAGAACGAAACTTGGTTCATTTTGTCTTGGAAAATGAGAGAGGTAAAATTTTGAGAAAAAAGAATTTCACCGAGGGTAACGCAATAAATGCACATTCTAGCCTAGACACTATATCTTTTAGTTTTAGTCTTTCGAAGAAAAGTCCAAAAGTAGAAATGTCCTTGACTGATAACATCATATCCCAGTGCAATACAATACAACTCAAGTGCATTGCGGAGAAGAGGCTGGCAATTTTTAGGAGGAAGTGGGGTGAAGAAAGAAACAAGTCAAGGAGAATCAACAGAATCAACGATAAAATAAAATAAAAATAACGATCAAGAGAGAAAAGCGATTTATTCCGAAAGCCGATTCTTACCGACCCAGTTTTATTTCTAATGATCTTTTCTCTTTTTTTTACTTACTATCCCCACTCTCTCCGTGTCCGTGTTACTTAAGTATCCATATCTATCGTCTCATGTGAGAAAGCTGTATGGCAGAGAGTGAAACTCGCGTGAGCAGCTTGAACAAGGCTCTTCTTCCCTTTTCCCCTTATCTCATCTGCTATTGTAAGAGGAAACGTTTTTTTCAACTTGGGAAGGAGTGCGAGAGGAATAAAAGGAGAATAACTCCTGTGTCCCTGTGAATTCTTTCATGGGAGATCAACCAAAAAGACTTTCTTTTACTTTCTTCTCTTCAAGGGAATCTCCTCTCGTCTCGCTTTCCATTCGATGGAAGAAAAAAGGGAATTGGAGAAAATGTAGAATGGAATCATGCTCCCAGTTTCAGAGATAAGGCTAGACAAAGTTGAGAATTTTTTGTATTATGAATCTGTTTGTAGGATTGACGTCGCTCCCGGCATCGACTTATAAATTTGCCACTTCATAATATTCTCATGAGTTTTATCAAGTTTGAGTCCAGACAGCCGCAATTTTTATTTTTATTTTACATCCCAACACCCACATGCATTGCATATAATATGGTATGAACGTACTTGACCTGGTTAAGCTCCCTAGAGAGGATATCGGCTTCACAATAGTTGAAACACGTCAATACATATTATGTTTTAACTAATGTGGAACGTGTATTGTGTAGGCAGGGATGTGGTTTGGGAAATTTTGCTAATTGATTATATTTTCACTGTGGTACAAAATAGGGTTTTGCTAAAATTCAAACAACACTTTGCATATCTGTATCCTTATGCAAGTCCTCGACTCAACGCAACAGCTTAGATTCTGCGAAAAGAGGGGGAAGTTGAAAGAGTGCAAGTATATCTTGTAATTAAATTAATTAGCCCAATTAGCTTGGAAAAGAGTAATTATGAATCATATAAACTTGTGACATGAAAATATTGTGCATTGCTTTTCATTAATTATTGACTTGGAGCAATGAACAAGTAGAATGCATTAGAATGGACGTAAGATGTATATCAAATACACACTCAGGATCAGGATATCACTTTTCAATTAAATAATAATGCTTTCTTTCCTCATATGTGTTGAATGACAGTTTTCATTAGACTTGGAAGTTTTTTTATAGGTTGAATGCGTTCATTGCAAAATAGAAAGCTTCGTTTGATATTCACTTCATGGAGAAAGTTGAAATTCGTGTTCCCGTCATCCGAGAAAATGATGCTATCGCCATTTTATTGTTTTACAAGGTAAAAGCACCAATTTCCAGAGTTTATTCAATGAACTACTTTCAGCAATTTAGGATATCAGTCCGAGTAAATGACGCACTAGACATAAAATGATTTTCATGGAGGATGGAAATGTGAACAAAGAAAAGTGAACCAATGAACCAGTCATGTTATACGTCAATGAATGTAAATGAAAGCAGACATATGTCATCATGTCGGTGATTGTTATTCCATCTCACATTTCCAGACAGACAATTCTCAGCCAGGTGAATTGCGACGAGACAACAATGCACCACTTAAAAAGGAAATAAATAGGATTATATTTGAGCAATTTAATTGCATTCCATGTAATATAATACAATGGAAGAACACATGTCTATACTCAAGTTGGGATGATATAATGAGGAAAATACGCGGAAGGGAGGTTTACTTTTTTTAAACTTCTTAGAAACTTTAGATCCTCATAGAGAGCATAAAAGCTTGTTTGAAATCTAACCTCCTTGAGTTTCTTAAGTGTCTTCAACATCCAAAGAAAATGGAAAAGTTTTAGCTAGTCAAAATGATCACTACTTTCCCAGCCTCAAGCTACACTAACTTGGAGAGATATCCATGTCATTTATAAAGGGAAAAGGAAGGAAATGTGACATAATGAAATATCCGATCCAATCTGGAAATCAAAGTTTTTCCATAAGAGAAGAAAGAAAGGAAATCGTTGACTGAAAAAGAGACGCCGCTAAAGGGATATTATAGACTTTATCGTTATTCGTTATACACATTCCTAAAAGCTTATCCTGTTAATTAGTATTCCTCCGTGTGGATTTTATCTGCTCCCATCAGCTCATTAGACAAATCACGCACGCAATCCTTATTCATTCACTGGTGATCTGCTTTGATAGGCTAGCTTATAAAGTCATCGTCAGCTTGTTCACATATTGCACATGTAGAAACAAATATCCATTGTAAACTCATCATGTTTACATGCAGCCATGCGATCGATTTTCGTCATCAATTCCTCATTCTCCACAGTTGTGCTATATGAACAAAAACTTTCTCTTTTCAAGCCTCTCTTTCTCTCTCCCCCAAATCCCATTTTGTTTACAACTCTATCCTAATGAATATATCCAAAGACACTTTGCATTTTTGTCCATCACCAGTAATTTATGTCTTTGCAATCTTCAACCTGAATCCTGTTGCATGCAACTATCCCAAAATCGTCTACAAAGATGCAAAGCCCTGGAAACACTTTTGTGAGTAAAATATGGGCTCATGGATAATGTGCCATGTTTTATGTTCAACTTGTTCCCAGCCTGAAGTTGATGAATGCAAAGTAAACGTGGAGAGAGACGTGAGCACGTTCATCATCCAAACTCTTGTGTACTCTACTCTTGTTAATGTGTATCAGGCGTTGTTGTGTAGTCCGATTATACCTCACGTTTTTATGCCCATCATCATCTCTATATTATATCCTAAGAAAAAGCACTATTCATAATATATGAGGAAAAGTGAAAGCGAGATGGTTTGAGCAAAATATGTGTATGTTTATTCTTAGCCGAGTGCGTATACTCTGTGAACTTAAAATATAAGTTTGTGTGTGTGTGACTCTTCTCGTAATGATGATGACGGTTGTGAAAAAATTCTAAACTTCACCTTCCCTTTACGTCTCTTTTTCTTGCTGAGAGAAAGGTTGAAGAAAATGCATTGCTTAGGGAAAACTTGCCTGTGCTCTACTTCATCCATATTATAGTCATCATGACACATCATATAATATTCAAACTCCACACTTGACGTTGTCAGGATAATCATGAGGAGGGATGGGGAAAAACTTGACTTGAATCAAGTGCCCCGCTCTTCCTTCTTGCTCGTTTCGACAAGCATATGTTCGCATTGTTCAAGGTGGAGTGGGGAACACACCACATAACTAGGAGATACGAACGTGTTCAGGGTTTTCGGAGAAAATGGGCATTTATAGGAGGCATTTTTTGCTGGCACAAGCACTCTTGGAGAATGGTACAAGATACACATATTTTTTGATTAGGTTGTTCTTCCCTAAAGCCCCACATGTATGAGGTAAAAGAGCCACTTGTCTTACTAACAAAACCAAAATGAGCGTGTGAGCACTTCTTTCCCAAAAAGCTCTCTAACAAATTCACTCAACCACTTTTCTTTCTTTTTTATTCTTGGTATTCTTCCTGTTTTAGGTATATTTTTTTTAGAAAATAGGATGATGATGATATGATGATGCTGATTCAGACAGAGAAAGATGAGAGTATGCGTAATGTTATATTTACGAATATGGATACACATCCCTTCCCATTCTATTGTTTACTTTACTCTTATACACAATAGGATTTTCCTAGAATGCCTATCTCATCTACTAATCAAGCTTCCCTTTTGTCAGCACCAATGTCATTTGCATAAAAGAGAGCATTCATGTTGGGAACGTGATATTCAAAAATATTCCAACCCCAACAAAATGCGGATATTTTCTTTGTTCATTTTCATGAGCGCAATCTGGGCTTTTCCGAGAGTTGGTAAAATTGTCATAAGAGAGAGATGCATGTTCTGCATGCATTACCGCAAAACTCGTTTTATTCTTTAGAGCCTACCTTGATTCGTTGATTCTAAAGAACATTGCATTTTACTATTTCATTCTGCGAAATTCCCTTTTAATGAAGAAACTCTGGGGAAAATGGGAAGAATTTCCTGTCTCTGATGTGGTGGGTGACAAATCCTTCCCATTCGTGAGTTGGGAATGAGGGTGAAATTAAACCTTTTGGGATTTTATACAGATCATGACACTCTGCCCCTCACCTTTATCCCTTTTCTTTCAAAATGTTTAATGTAGAATTGAGAGGGGGATATTTGTAAATGTGTGCTTTTCCACATTTCCTCCGTATTTTTTTTCTTGACGGCAGCTCTTGCTCTTCACGACACAATATTTGCGTAAGAGACGTACGCTGGAAAATCTTTGAGACCGAGGAAAATTTGCATGAGTTGCGGTCACCAAATGTGTGATATGGAGCTTGCCAAAAAACCTTGTTCATCAAATAACATCTGCTCTAGCGTCATTATTACCCGTGCCAGGAGGAATATTGCAAGGTGGGTAATGCAAATGTGTTGGCTTGGCGGTTCTCCTTTTCTCGTAGAGTGAAAACAGAAAGGAAACTCATTTATTTGACCTGGTGCAACTCCTTTCATGTCTGGAAATGGAGTAGAGGCTTATCCCCTTGAAAAACGGAGATGAGGAAAAGAGTATGCATTAAATTTGCATTTTCCTCTTGTAAGCTTAACATGACGAGAAGGTGATGTCATTAACAGGGAAATCATTGCTTTTCAAAAAGGTAACTTGCTTAACGTATGAATTAACATGTGCCTTAAAAGCACAATCTTACATAGCAAGTTACTTTTGACTGGAGAAAAAAATAAAATACAAATGTTCTCTTTTGAAGAGGATATTAAACGATTTAACTTTCTCTCTCCGAATTTCATTCCAACATTGAGTGAAAGATGAGGGGGAAGAGTGATAAGTTAACGTTTTCAAAAAGCTCTCTCCTCTCCTGTCAAGAAAAATTTTTTCAAGATACGCACTTTTTTTCCCTTTGTGGGAGGTTGTGAAAGTGAGTAACTTTTTAGTATGTAAATTTGTGTGCAAACCTCTTCAACAGAAAGGGCCTTTGACTTGTTTCATCTTGAAGATTAATTTAGCGGATGAATGAAATGAATTATATTAGGGAAAGTAAGTGAGTAAAGTGGAGGTGAAACCTTGCCAAGAGGAAAGGACTTTTTTTTATTATGCAGTCTAAAAATGAAATTGTGTCTTGTCAACCCTTTCTCTCTGCTGCACTGAAGAACACTGCATTAGATGGTATCGCTAGAGTAAAATCTGGTGGAGAACATGTTGACGTCTCTTTTTCTCTCTAAACCATTCGGGATACGGAGAAAGGTGTTGTCACTGTCACGTCTTTTCCCATAGAGATCTGAGAAAGGAAATATGAGCACGTTTTCCACCCATTCTCAGAGTGGAAGGTGGTGGTGCGGTAAAATTGAAGATATAATAGAAGACTCTATATATATCCGCTTTTTCATTCACTCTTATCCTTCCTCTCTCACCCTGGGAGTGGGTGAGTTATCAAAAAAGTTTTATCTCATTCCCTCCGTCTTCACTTCTCAAATTAAATCTTGAGCCGAGACAGAAGAGCGAGAAAAAAACTTTTCTATCCGTATATTTATGTTACAAAGGGCGCAAAATATTGTCATTTTGGAGTATAACCTCAAGGCTCATTTTCTCTCCACCAAGGGTCACCACCTTCATCTTTTGTTAAAGTATATGTTTTTTATCCCCCAAAATATCCTTTTCCCTAAGTGTTTGTGAAGGACGACAGGTTGAAAGTAAAGGAATGAATGAGGACTCTGGGACATGATGAATATTATGTATGTCACTTTACCTCACTTTGCTCCACTTACACTTTCTCCTCTGCTAATGCTCAAGTTGGCGAGAAAGGTTGCTACTTGTCTCATCTCCCTGTAATTTCCAAAGAGTGTGAAGAGAGAAAATAGACGCACAAGAAGATTTCATGAAGAGGAAAGTTTCCCATTGGGCGTAGTTTTATAAGTTACTAAATCAGTTTGTCACTTTTCACCGAGCTTTATTGTAATACATATATACGAATGCACATGACGGACATGAAGTACGTGCCTCTTTCCTTCTGTCAAAAAGACATCACATCACCTCCTATTCCTCATCTGCATGCATGTCTTCTACAAGAGGAGTGAATAGGAACAAGTCTAAAAGTTGATGTTGCGAGACAAAGTTTAGAAAGGTTTTAATATATTACCTAAATGCCAACCAACAATGTTACTTTCTCTCTCCTCTTTTGTTTCTTGCCACTTTTATACTTTTCCACCTTTCAAACTTGGCAGCAAGTTGGTGTCTTGTTGTTCTTTTTTGTTTCTCGCAGAGAAAAGCAGAGAGACTCTATCTAAAAAGTAAACTGCATATGGAGAGCAACTCAAAAGTTAAAAACAATGTTGAACTCGACGTGTTTTTCGGTTACATACACATCTATATACAAATAATTATGGAAATCATCCTGACACATTTTCTCCATCCCAAATCAGAAACTTTGGGACATTCCTTTCTCTCTCTCCAACGGCGCCAATCTCCATTTTGAAATGATAAATTTAATCCTTGAAAAACAAATTCCCCTTTTGTACAACTCTTTAACTTTGCTACCAGGATTATTGGAGTGAAAAGGGTTAAAACTTGTACAAAAACAGCCTTGTCTTCTTTAAATAATTTCTCTGCCACCTGATCAAATCCTTTAAACATCACTGAGCATTTAGGTCAGTTTCTAAAAACTTTATTCAAACCTTTTGCCTTTTTTTCGTTGCAATCAACAAACAAGTGCAAACTGCAAAGAAAAAAAACCTTTTGCAAAGTGCAAACTTCCCTTCAAAAGATCCAAAGTGTCTTGGATGAAGGAAGGGATTTGATTTAAGTGAACTTTACGACAGAGCATGTTGTCGTGTAATCAACATAAGCAATCATCATAAAGCGAGAAGCTCAACTTTGTCAAGATGCGGACATTTTAGCTCATTTTCTGATGAAAAAAAGAGGACAAACTTTATGTCTGACTTAGCTCTACCATTCGTATCTAAAGGGTTACAAGACAGTTTTTTTTCTCTCTCCTCTTCTCACACCCTATCTGTCTAGGGTCTGGGTGCAGGATGGAAAAGTTTGGGGAAAAAATTCACTGTCAAAAGTTGGAGACATCCAAAAAGAACCCCTTTTTTCTCATCCTTGGTTACTAATAATACTGCATAACATCAAGACCAAGAGTATCATCATCAGAGGAGGTATAACAGAGAGAAAGTTTTTAGCATCGGCACACACACATACACACAGCTCGACATCATCATCATCTTGGGTATTTTTTTCGAGGGAAAAGCATCATCATCATCATCATCATCCTCCTCCTCAGTGGTGGAAACATGTTTCCTAGCAAGAAAGATATATTTGATAGGTATGTGTATGGAATGTGGTGTTGTCCCTAAGAATATCAAACAGCATCGGAGAGTTTGTTGTGTGACGGGGGAAGGGAGAGAGAGAGAGGAAGTTGTAAAAGTTGACGAAAAAAGTGGCTCCTACTGCCAAGGCAAAATGATGGCAAAAGGCTTGATGGGATTACATTTTCAAACATGAAACTTTTTTTCTCACCAAAAACGAGAAGGACAAGAGGATATTGGCAGGGTGCTCTAGTATACAGTTTGTGTACATAGGGAGAAAAAAAGTCTAGCGCATTGTACAAACGACCACACACATGTATACCCAAGTTTCGATAAACTATCATCCATCCATCCATCCCATTATGCATGTGGAAGGTTGAAATGTAGTAAAAAAAACTCGTAAAAAATTCTCCCAGTGAGGAAATATTGGAGAAAGTGTGAGTGTAAACAGGCACTAGGGGAAAAGGAGCGGTTTCAAGAATATCCAGCTTATATAATATTTTCTTGCTTCAAATTTATTTTCACTCAGAAGGGATAAGAGGATAGCTTGCATATATTTAGTGGGATGCTTTATGTCCTCACATAATATCCCTTGGGTGATATGTGTATGTAACATAGTGCGGTGAAAAGTGTGCGTGGACGGTTTGGCATGACATATCATTTTTTGTCATTTGCCTCCTCGTTGACTGACATTTCCCCTTGCGTTAGCTTATTCCTTTGGAAAAGATAGGACACGATAGAGTGAGTGTGATCATGATATGGAATTGCGCTCCCAATCCTTTCTCTTCCTTTCTCCGGTGACTTTTACTGTGACATGGTTGCTTGGTTGACTTATTGGGTTATGGCTTGCTATTTTCCGCTTTCTCCACCACGTTTTCCTCTTTTTTAAGACACCCAGCTCCTTTTGCCAAGCTTAAGAAGGCAAACAAAATCCCACAAGTTTTATTCTTTTACCGATTTCTATTTTTCTCATGTCCAACTTTGTTTGCGCGTATGTGCGTGTGAGAGGAGTAGGCCCTGTCAATCAAGAGGAACTGGAACGATAAGTGTTTTGTGGTTGGGAGCCCGCTTATCTGTCTCATTTCGCTCTGCCTCCCTGAAAGCCAGTTAATCGAAGAGAAATTCCAAAAACACTGGAGAGACTAGGCATTGTAGCTCCTATCAGCTTCATGATCATCAGCACACAACTCACCCGCATCAACTCTCCGAATCCACTTTTGGAATTCGCTAATCGCAAAAGTGGCCTACTGCTGAGAATAAAAAAAAGTAACTGGTTCCCAAAGCTGGTTGTAATATATAGGGCTATGCTTTAGCCAATTTTTTTATATCCTCGTTCCGCAAGCCTTCCCTTGAATGAACAATGGTGAAATGTTTGAGCTAGGGAAAGCTTGAGGATGTACATAACGTAACCTCTGCAGAAGGCAGAGAAGCCTTGCCACTTTGTATGATTATGTGTGCAGTAAAAGCCGTCACAAAGTTTACTCTTATTTTATTGCCACCGACCAACCGACAAGTCAACCAGCTACCGCAATACCCCCACACACAGACACAAACACATACTCTCCCATTCTTCCATGCCTATGCTTTTACTAGATGACATGAGAAAAGGGAAAAGTAACAAGGGAAAAGTGAGAAAAGAAGGGCAATTGTTTACATTGGCTTCATACAATTTTCTCCTATAGTGCTAGTAGCAGTTGCACCCAAAGCTAGATAAGGTGTTCCTCTTGTTTACCTTTGAAGCCTGAGTAGCGACTTACATAACATCTGAACACTTCTTGCAATAATTCCTACTACACACACCAAAAAATTCTGGAGTCTAAAAGATTTTTTTATAAAGGGAAAGCAAAAGGATTACAAGCTTTTTTTCACACAAACTTTTGAGACGGACAGACATTGTGATTTAAAAAAGAGCTTCTGAGAACCCAGCTTCTGGGTGACTTTCTCCAGGGAAAGTGGAGAAAAGATTCTTGACTCTTTTTTTGTATGTTGTAATAAAGAACGTAAATTACAACACGCATTAGTTTATGCTTGAGCTCTGCAATAAAAAAAAGTTACTTTAAAAGTGGCCAGCTTTTGGCCCTCATGATTTCAATAAGAAAGTGCAATGAATTTTCCTTCCCGCCACCCAGCGTTTCTTTAGCGTTATGCAAGAAATACAATGCATATGAGAGAAAGTAGAGTGCATGTAGAGGAAAGAATGACATTTAGGCTGACTACAGGAAAAGCTGTGTAAAGTAAGCAAACTACAAAAAGCTCAGTAGGAAGTTGGCTGAAAGTGAAATGAATGGAGTTAATAGGTTTTATTATCCCGACACACCACCATCATCATCATCCTACATTATATATTAATATTATGAGAACATAAGCGGTTTTTCACTAGGCAGGCTCAAGGACGAATTCTAGGGAAAGGTTGAAAGCTTGGGTATTTTTATTTTTTGGGGAAAAGGCGACACAAACTAGTTTCCAGTTTAGGAAAGCGCCTGGTGTTTAGAGATGTGCTCTTTTTTTAAATACTCTTGCAGAAGAGGAGTAAAATTCCAATCCTGCTTTCTTGTGGTGGCTCTTCTTTTGTTTGTCTTATCCGTCCTCTCATAAATATTAATAACACGAGAAAATGCCGCTATAAAATTGTCTTAAAAAGGCTTAAATACTCTTTGCCAAGTGTTACACAAAACACGAGAGAGCAAACAAGAGCCTTCTATATTACAACACTGGAAGAGCTCAAGATGACTCCGAGAGTCTATGCACGAGAGAAAAGGACAAAAAGCTGAAAAGTAGGTTGAGAGAGGATATGCGTAGGCCTTATTGTGTTTGATGATGATGACACAGACAGAAAGCAGAAGGGAAATGGGGGAAAATAGCAAAAGTTGAACAACTTTCACCATAGGCTGTTCCCCTCTTTAAATGTATTTTTATGTGTATATGTGTGTGTAGCAGACACATTCATGAGCTTCTAGTTGGCCCTCTTCGTCTACACATCTATCCACATTATTATTTGTCTAAAAGTAGAAAAGTCTTTGCATTGGCCACTCTTCTGAGGAAAAAAAGTCTTCCGAGTTGTGCGAGAATGTTTGGGAATCGCTCAGACACACTACTTTCCACTTCCAAGCTAGTCAAATGGTTTATGTTCTTTGGAAAAAGTTTTTTTTGCAAGTTTTTCTTCACAATTACTCTCCAAGATGGAGAGCTTGTTTGAAAAATAGGAAAAATTGGGAGAAAGTCTTTTCTTTGGAAAGAGGATGTTTCCTACATGCATAACTCATGCATACGCATTGAAGCCGCCCAATAGTAGCTTCAGAAAAAAAACTTAAAAATAACATTTTAACTCTGCCAAAATTCTCTTAGGGATATGTGTAAAGGGCTCGCTGTCGTGGGCAGATCGGCGAAGAAGAAAAAAGCACAATAATATCTTCTTTTTTCTTGCGCAATTTTCTATTTTCTAAAAACTTTGACAATTTGTTAGTAGTCAAATTGCTTTTGGCATGGAATATAGACTCTGCCTCGCCCACTTCTTTCTTGAGTGTGCTTTCTCTTTTAACAAACTGCTGGTGACTAGTGATATGGCCGTTATGTGTAAAAAAAAGTTAGCTCGCTTAATTAAAAGCAATCACAATGTGCTTGCTCACGACTTGTGTGAGAGAGAAAGCACACATTTCGGAATAAGAATGGGTTCATTTATCGACTATAATTTTCCAATCTGGAGGATACCCCCTCATCCCTTTTATATTCTGAGGGCTGACGTCTGCAAACAGTTTCTTGTTTGACACTTCTTGTTTCTCTTTTGCTTGAAATTTCTTTTCTCGGTGGGAAAACCCTCTAGGCTTTTAACAAGAGTAAATTACTAACTTTTTTCTACTCAACTGAAGACAAAAATTCGGCATGTAATTGACAGCTTTTTTCACTTGAAGGCTTATTACCATTCTTTTCTTTTTACTAAATAATTGAGACTCACCTACTTTTTAACACTTTTACGTCAATATAACTCAACTGTCACCATTTTTGAACAGGTTTAGACCTGTCTTTGAAGCTTAATTTTATTAAAGGACGCATCTCGAAAAAAATCCTTTTATGTCTTATTAAAGGGTTGACCCTGGAGGAAGAGAAGACGAAAAGTGGAATTTTAAGATGACAACTTATTCTTCACTATAGCTCACAGACCTTGAGCTAGATTTTCAGGTTGGAACTGAAAACTCAGAAAAAAATATTGAGCAAGTCCTTATTGGATTCGAGGAATCCTTTTTTAGTGAAAGTAGGTATGCATTCCATTAGTTTTTAACAAGATCAAAATTCCTGGCAATAATGGAACGGTGTAAGTGTACAATGTACATGTATTCTTGGAGTTTTTGACATTGTAATTTTTTTCAAGCTTTAAACCCATTTTAAACATTTTAAAAGGGAAATCTCTTTCTATGGTAGATTGCAAGCTTAAGATTCATTGTGCACTTTCTCCTTTGACATGCATCTCTCTTTTATCTTCACTACCTTTCACAAAGTATACTTGTAAAAGATAGAGAAAGAATCATGGAATGTTGACAAGGACATAGGATCATGGCACTAGAATCAATAGATTTTTATGCCAAACTCTTACCCCTATACAGACATACCTGTACACTAACAGAATGCTCAACATTTCCTTTTCCCTCCGTCACTAACATTCTACTATTTTTTCCCTACAAGCAAAAAAGGCATCAAGGCAAAAAAAACTTTTCACATTTCACAGATGTATATTTAAGGAGGAAAATAGGTGGAAAAAAGAGAGCAAGAAGTATATCCCCTGCTTTACGTTTTGGCATCCAATTTTACTTTTCAACTACTCACATATACCCTCTTCCTTCAGTGTTCTGTTTAGTCACACGTTGGGCGCATTCATATTGAAAAATTAGCCACCTTCCGGAGAAAGCTTGGGAAACATACGTTATCTGGAGACAACAACATTCCACTGGGCATTTTTTACCACTCACTTCCACTTTTACCGTCTTTGTGGGGAAAACCATGAAAATTCTGCTTTCTCCATTTATCCATCCGTGTTTTACTTATTATCCTTCTTCCACTATCTCGAAGACGGATTTTTATTCAAGAGGAACTTTTTTTCACCGGTTCAACTTGTGTAAGGTCCCTTGCCTCGTGTTTTTCAGTCGTATTTTCACCGTCCATACCGGGTAGTTAAGCGGAACGACTGGGTAAGTAGCCTTCTGGGAGAAAACCACAGGGAAAAGCAACAAACACTTACTTTGTGTCTTTGAACCAAAGAAGAAGAAAAAACTTTCTCTTATATTTTATATTGGCGATGATGACGACGAGAAAAAACGTTGATGATGATACTATGAAGAAAAAAAACTTTTTTTCTTCCCACACGTGTCAAAGATAAATACGCTTGTCGGACTTTTGTGGCTTTTTTCACAATTCTTTTCTCTAGCTTGACGCTCTCCTATAACGCTGGCCTTACGCTGCTTTGTCGTTTTTTATCAGAGAATGTAATAGTGACTTTGTTGTTGCTCCATCTAAAAAAAGAACGTTGCGGCTATTCTTCTCCATCGACGAAATTTCCAGCATATTTTCCCTGTTTTTTTTACACTTTTTATGTAGCTTTTTGTGTCAGCCCTTTTTATTATCATTAATAGGACGAGGAGAAAATATACGGAGACAATAAGGGAACCATGGAGTGTAGTGGTAATAATGGTTGGAATGTAACTCATGCCTTTGGATTGTCTCACATGCTGTGCTGTTCACTAGAAAATGGACAGGGTGATGTGTTACCATACATATGTCCACTGGCTAAACTCGTTTGGTCAGTTTACGAGCAAGACGCTTATTTATATTCTTAGCCAACTCGAATATATTTTTTTTATAGTGTATGCATGAGCGCAACCACATTTCCTGTGCGTCTGAGAATTGGGCAGTTTTTACCCTAAAAAAGTTGAGGCGAGGAAACAGAGTTGGGACAGAGTCCAAGTGACATTGTTACTCATTTTAGTCCCTCAAGTTTAATATACTTTTTACACGATGATGTGATGTCTGTAGATGCGTCTCTTTAGAGTTTCTTTTGTCTCTTTTAAAAATTGGTCTAGAGGGAGGTGGACTGACAGCAGCTATTTTTATTAAAGACGAAGACAAACGAGAAAGCATCGACAAAACACGCGTTTATACTTTGTCCCTTTTCTCTGTAGGGATATGTGATTGAGTTGATTCAAAAGGATTTTTTTCTTGGGAAACGAATATATATAGAGAAAAATGTTAAAGTTGGTTTTGCTTTCTGGTCTAAATAGACCTCACACCCTTTTTGTCTTGATGAAATGATGACAATTTAGTAAAAAAGACTTTCTTGTGATTAGAGGTCGTCTCCCTGATGTGTCGTGTTGTTTGTTTATGTTGCATGCAGGCTTTCATTTACTCACGTAGCTCATGTGCTTTACAACTCTTTCCTGAAGAGAGGAAAATGCAGACATTGCTTACAATTGTTGTAGCATGCTATGAATCCATTCACAAAGTTGGAATTCTCAAGTGAAAGTGTATATCCGGTTGGATCTCCTGTCAATGGACACGTTCCACAGTTTCTCTTGCAAGTTGATACTTGCATTCCATTTTATGAGCATTTATTATTGCGTTGCGAGTTCAAGCCTAACATCAATTGTGATACAGGGACACACCGCATATTTTTCCTTTCTTACAGCAACTTCTCGAGTTCACGGGCTCGATCTCCGGATTGTTCAGAAGAAACTCGCCTTTTTCCCATTTCCTCTTTTTTTCCTCTAGATTTTCTCCTCTATGAAAAGGGAAAGTTTACTAGAGAAGAAAAAAGGAAGGAGAGTCATAAAATCAAGATCTGTGTGAAGAAAAGCATTTTCACAATATAACCAAAATTGCTCCCCATTTCTCACCGGGTGCACGTACTCTTTCTTGTGTGTCTGCCTGAACACAATATTATGTTTGTGCAAACGAACGTATAAATAACGAAGTGGAAAAAGGAAAACAAAGTTTTGAGAAGGACGTGGAGAAAGGAAAAGTCATTCCATTTGTGAGAGCTTGTATCAAAATCGAAGCATGGGAACTGTATACACATACCTCTATAAGAAAATCGTAGCATATTTTCTTCTTTTTGGATTGAATGGCAAAGAGACAATGTAAGAATGCATCCACGTATTTGAGGGAAAAGGGTAAATAAAGACATTTTCCTCACCGGCCAGCTTTCCCACACGCAACAAGATGATCAGGGAAAGCATTACAAAAATTTCCTTTCTTTTAGCGAAAACCTTAATTAAACAGTGATTACATCACTTGCTATTCATTCAGTCACAAAGTGATTCATCACTCTATCCTGAAGGATATAGGGACAATTTTCTCATTTCAATTCTCAGGAACAGTTGGTGTTCATTAAAATAAGTTGTCAGTCACCACTCTCTTCGCTTCCTTCACATTGTGCTCTTGTCAAAAGAGAAAAGTAAAGAAAATGAGAGTCTTCCGAGAAAAGATCCAACCATGGATGGATATACCTAAGGATTTTATTGTTAAGAATCCATGGGATATTAAGAATGTTTCAAATTCCATTCTCAAGTTAGTTAAAAGTAGAACAGGACATTTGGAGGACAACCTTTATAAAATTTTCTTATTTCGATTTTCACCATTTCCCCATCACTTTCTCTTAGATTTTTTCTTCCAACTTTTTTTGTTTGTGTCCTCTTCCCATTCTCTCCTTCCTTCGATTTTACAATGATTCTAACAAAAGGAAGACATTTTCCAATGAAGTCTTTAGCGGATATATAAAATGTAAGCTCTGAGAAAAAAACTCTTGTTCCCTTTGTTTTCTTTGGAAGCTAGGAACCTAGTATCAGCTATAGTTCTCCATTCTCAAAACTTTTTCTCCGCTTCTTTTCAAAAAGATAGGATGTGTGTATATGTGCAAAAGAGGAATTAGACTTGTAGACTTCACCAGCTCATCCTCTTCTTCCACTCTCATTCCCTTTTCTTCCTTCCACTACGGTAATTCTTTGTCGACCAAACTTTTTTTGTTCATTCGCACACTTTCTCCTTCCCCGTTCAACTTTATGTAGTCTGTTCTGAAAAAAATCCCTTTTTTCTTACGATAGCACAGCTGCTTTTGAAACACTACTGGACTTGAAGAAAATAAGAGGTTGAATTTAGAGAGCAATAGTTTAGGTGCATATATGAATATATATGTATGGCCACACACACAGTTGTTTTTCTCGAGAAAGAGCCACTGGCAAAAAAGAAGAGTTCATTTGTAGAAAGCCACCGTGAGAACATCCTGACTAAAAAGAGGATGGAATGTAATGAATATTCTTGGTGGATTTCCTCCCTGTTTTCGAGAGTTTGAGTGGAACTTGCCAACCAGTGCTTATCCCCTGGATGGAGAACGTGTCACGACCAGCAAGTGAAGTAGTATGTTGATCCTGTAGAAGGATAAGGATCTAGAGAGAGAAGAAAAAAATATGCAATGTTCTTATACCTACTGGTATCTTTAAAGGATGGAAGAAAAAAGTTTAAATGATATGCATAAAATTCTCGTTTTTATACTACCTACCTATTCATATGTGTACAGGAAAGAGGGAACCATTTCCTTTCTCCTATTTTTTCTGACTTTTTTTCCCTCTCGTTAATACTTCATCAATGAAAGAAACGTGGTAGGAAGGAGCGAAGCTATTTATAAAAAAATCTTTACTACAATTTTTTTCTGTAAAAAAGTGGAACTTGCTTCCGCATCCGTGACGTCTAAATAGGTCATGGAAGACGGAGAGTAAAAAGAAAAGGAAGTGATATCGGATAGTCTCTTGAATACACCTCTTTCTCTCTCCCCTCCTACTAATATACAGAAAGCTAAAAAGCTGAATGAATGGGATACGCTTGTATCTTCCACAAAAATCCGACCAATTTACCAGCAACCTTTTCTTTCTTCTTAACTGCTCAAAAAAGGGAGAAAAGAAAAGTACCATTATTAAGGAATAAAGTGGAGAGCTTCTTGTCGGGAAGTTGTGACAAGTTCATTGTCGACAGCAAACACACCGACAACAACGTAACAAGTACACTGCAAACATTACACGCTGTCTCGATAGCTAATTTTGAGAGTAAGGAGCTCCTTCACTTTCTCCTTCAATACTGTTTATTTATTTTTGTCGTATAGTAAATTCCTCTTTTTTATCATTGGATGATGGGAATGAAAAAATACAATGCTCATCCATTTCTCCCACTTGTAAAAATGTATTACAATTTTTTTTTCTCTCTCAAGAGTTCATCCCGAAAAAAAGTATGAAAAAGCTGTGTCGATAGATTTTCCTTCGTTATCCAATTCCATGCAGATGAGTGCATTACAAGTGTTACAAGTAACAACGTTGATCAAGGATTCTTCTAGATTCCTTTCATCTTTGGAAATAGAGGAGATGTGTAAGCATCAAGATTTTTTTTGCATTGTCGAGGACGAAGACCTCATCCGGGTCCATTGAATTCAGAATAGAGTCCATTAAAGAAGACATTGAGTTGCGAGAGTGGAGCAGTAGGGTAGAAAACTCGACGAAGATATCGGAGAATTTGAAGAGAGTATCCCAAAAGAGAAAACATTCTTTCCCCTTCCAACTTTTTCCTATAGGATGTGGGACTAGACCATTTAGAGAGGAAAAAGAAAGCTTCTGTATCAGCTTGCTTAATCGATATAACATTGCATCCATAATCATAAAAGTTGTTGGTGGAAACGGGAGGGAAAATAAAAAGAGTTGTGGAGCGTATGAGTGTAGTAGTGTGTGCACACACTAAAAATGGAAAGACAACGCAGATCATAGAGATACGAATCAAGTTTTTTATACATATATTCACATCCCAAACAAACAATCTCCATTTTCTGAGGGAATCCTTTTCAATCTATTTTCGCAAGAGTGAACAGGATTGCTATCTACTTCTAGTTTTTGCACGCTGAGAGATTTCTGTGCAAAAATATAATAAAAAAAGGATGTAGTTGGCTATCCTTTTGTGTGAGAGTAGCTTTCCCTCAGAAAAATAAAAGTTTTCTTCTTGACACTCCAACCAGCCATTAGAGTCGTTACGAGTCTAGGGTACAAGTTAAATTGAAAGGGAAGCACGTAAAAAAGTGGCTGATAGTGCCCACAAAACCGAAACGAACGAGATGGTCGAAAGACCGTTTTGATTCTCTTGCATTCCATCTTTTACAGATGGTTCAAGTCCAACTGTCGGAAGGATTCCTAGATTTGAAGAGAAAGCCTTGGACTGTGATTGGCTCTATGCGTAACATTGCATTCCTTCAGACCTAATGATAGATTTAGGAATGTCCTTCTACTAGCCCTGTCCCCATTTTTGGGAAGTGTGGAAAACATCACTTTCACCAATTTTGTATGGGCCACACGTGTCCCACTCACGCAACACGAGATATAGACATAAAAAGGGTGGATTCATGAATGTAGAAAATTGAACACATGTTAGGAATACCAACGTTTTTATTCTTTAGGTATCTGTTTTCCTACAATAATAATTGTTCTGACGTATTCACTCTCAAGTCATTGTACACCTGCTGATAGGATCATCAACGAGAAAAATTACTTTCCTTTGCTTTCACTCCCGATCGGAACTTGAGAGGAAAAGGGATAAAGTTAACTAAAACTTTTTTTTATATATATTCTAGCCTTTGCGTGTGGGCTTGTAGAGCATGTTTGAAAAAAACGGGAAGGAAAAAGAAGCGAAAATCTCAGCGTGAAAGTCCGCTCTAGCAATTGCTACCGGCTTGGTTCCTCTTTCGCCAAGAGAAAGTCTGCGAACCAACTCCTGATTGCCAATTGAATGAGTGATTGAGCCAGTCGGATTTTCTTCTGGTTGGAATTGTTAGCAAAAACTATCAACTTTGTGTGCGTTCTGGTTAAAGCGTGCAACAGAGGGAAACAGAGTTACTCACTTTTAGAATTGCCTTAGTTGATGCGGAGAAGGAAAAGAGATAAAAAAGCCTATAGTCATCGAAGCTAAAGACTTTGAGAGAAACATGGAGAAAAACTCATTTCCCTTGGCTGATTCTTTTTTTCCCTTCTCTTTGTGGAAGGAAGCTCTTCTACTTTTATACCGGTATTTCTTGAGGAAATTGGCATTTTCTCTTTTTCCCCACATCTCCAATAAAAGTAGGAAAAAAACTTGACTAGTTATAAACTTACTGACTTACTAATATTACACTATCACGTGCATTAACCACCGCTGAGAGAAAATATAAAATGCTACAAGTTGGAATACCCAAAGAGTCTCGTTAGTTGTGAAAAAGATCTCAAAGAGAAAAAAAATCAGATTTTTTCTCTCCTCACTCACATGACCACCAGCTATGCTCTGTTTTTCTTGAGGATACTAATATCCTTGTTTCTTCAGATAAGAGTCACGTCAAAAAAACATGATCCTGTATGATCACCCACAGTACTGTAAAATGTGTAAAAGGATGAGCAGCGCATAACAAGTTGTATTTTTTTCTTGATGAAAACTTTTCTTTTTCTTGTTTCAGGATCACTCTACAAGGAAAGCAAAGACTGGGTCAGATGTTTTTCTGTGTGATGGGATCATCCATGATCCTCCATTACATGTATCTGGATAGGAGTGCCAGAATGGGGAAGAAATCAAGCGTCATTACCGCCCTTGCCATTTTACTCACCCTTTTATTAACATCACAATGCCACGGTAAGTAGAGCAAATTTCTTTTTCGCTTTCTCATCCGCCTATACCGCCTATCATGTTAGTATTATCGTAACACCATTATACTTTCATAATAATGGTTATCGAGAAAGGAAAAGCTTTGGTGAATCACTGTGCAATTCATTTCATTCGAATATTCATACTATGCAAGTCCATTATTCTGGTGCATTTTTTGTCTTCCAAATCGTTCCAAAAAAAGTTTCTTCGATGTGTCACCATCCTTTTTTGGAATAATGCTGTCATCTAGAAAGATACTTATTTCAATGCACTTTCAAACCTTTACAAAGTTGTAGCTTTTATTGCTCACAAGTTTTGTAAGTTTGAATGTAAAGCATATTATTGGAAGATAATAAAAGGACAAAAAAAGTTTTCCTTTCGTCCTTCATGCTTTAATAACTTTACGCTTGAAATAGTTATTTCCCTATATGGTCTAGTGAAACCGGAAAGGAAACTAGAGTATGACGTATTTGAAGATTTTTTGGGGGAGATTTAGCAACAGACGCGAAACAAGCTGAAAAGCGTGTTCTTTTGTGAAGATTGCTTAAAGAGCAATGTATTGATAACAAAAATTATTTACTCGTAAAGCAACAATCATCTTGTATACCCTCCTTGTAAACGAATGAACACGAATGCATGTATGAAAGCTCAGCGAAGGATGAAAAAGCTCATGTGTAACGAAATCAATGAACTGGTAACATTAAATTCCTATCAAGCTAGCCTACTTTTTTCAAGCTATTATCGGCAAGATATTTTTTTTGCAAAAAAATGCAGTTTCCTCGTCTTCAAAGATAGAAAGCTGAGAGGGCGTAAATGAGGTAAAAAAAGCATCTGGTTGGGAAAATCGTTCTTTTTGATGCAACATCATTATTGGAGGAGAGCTCCTGAAATGATGCGGATGTTGGTGATGATGATGAGGCTGTGATGCGATCATATGCTTTGTGGACTTCACCCACTTGCTTTTATAAATACATATTTGCCAACCGGTATATAAATACGTTATCATCAAAGAAAATGATTTTGGGTGCAGAGCTCCTTTATAGACTGCTCCTCATTCCGAAACATTTGATAGGATTATGTATCTTATCTTGTGACCTCTCTTCCGGAGCAAGTGTGGAGGTACTAGCTAGTGAAAATGATAGCAGTAATAACAGTAATCAGCGAGGGAAAACCAGCCTGCTCCTTTCATTTTCAGAGTTTTAGCCATGTGAAAGGGAAAGCACTATGGGAAAGGGAGAATGCTAATTTTGGTGAAAGCGAAGCTAAAACAAGGAGAAAGGTGACGGTGCGTAGTTAGTTTCTACACTTGATTTACCCCACGGGATAGCAGTTATTGCACAAGTGCTGGAAATGCTTGAAGCTGAATTGAGTAAAAAATACTCGAGTGAGAGATTCCACTGTTCCTATTCATATTTTTCACGAGTTGGAATAATGACTAGATTGATACGAGGAGTTTCATTCCCATTATTTCGATGAGGTATAAGACACCTTCACAGGAAATGAATGATGTACGCGTGGAAACGTTTGGAGACTCACAGTGGAGCAATTAATGAAGGAGATTTTGATTGGGAAGTGTGTTGCCTTTGAAAGCGTAATAATTTTATGGGATTTTGGCATCACACACGCATTTAAGGAATTGCTCCACCATGAGCAATAATTTTCCACAAACATGCAATGACACTGACACGTGGAGTGAAGGTGATTACGAATTGACGACTATCTGTGGACTTTGTTTTAACGCACTTGGGTTGAGAGAGGGAATCAAATCAGTCATAATGGAAAGAGGTTGTCATCAAGGGTGAAAGAAAGTCCCATAGCGAGATTTTCACATAAAAAGGATCCTTTAGAAAAAAGCATGTGGATGTAAGTGTATTAAGATAATTAGATTCAAGTTTACTACAGTCTGGAAAGATGAGCTGAGGGAGAAGGCAATGTGAAGATGAGAAATTGGCAAACGAGAAATAGTCATTTCAATGATTGAAGGTTTCACCCAGGGATTTAAACATGGTTTTCTAACCAATGCAACTTATTCTAGTGGAGGTACTGTGTCAATTCGAGCAGATCGGGCTTATGGGTTGGTTGAGTGGACGAGAATTCTCTCAAGGTTTCCAGCTGGAATGAACGAAACACGAGGGGTGCATGCGATGAGTAGCTCGAGTTTCAGCACGATGTGGAAATATTGAGAAGCTAGATGCCACTGAAATTCTAATTTTTTGTTGGAATTATCATGTTAAAACTTGGGTCACCGATTGCGAGTGTTCCTCCTCAGTTGGAAAATAAACACTCGAATTTTGTGTGGAAAGAGATACAATGGGATATCCATAATGGATATGAATTTTCTCTTTAAATTCATTGACTTAAATAGCAGCAGGAGAACCGAGGACAACCCGTCGTGGTTGTGGTGCAGACTTGCAACATTAAGTTAACCACGGACACGGCTTGCACATTTGGATTTAATTAAAATTTCTTTTCACCATGTTAAACATATGCTTTACAGTGAAAATAAACTTATTCTCCTCGTTTATGCAATCTGCATAAGTAAATAAGTTGAAATATTTATACATCTGGAAAATTATGAAAAAAATGTTTTTTTTCCCAAGAAAGCATTACAAAACAGCGAGTGTTCCTTGCTCAATTTTATCACAATACAAAAAAAATCATAGCCAACTCCAACTGAAGAGAATCTAGTACGTGCTTCTAGAGCAAACACTCAAAAATGACTAAGGTTACGATTTTACAAGATTTTATGACCATCTGCTAGAGTCATCCACGGTAAAAAAAATGCACTGGAGGTCTGCAAAAATATGCATAGATATTTTAGTTGTAATTTACAACGCGCTGCTATTTTTGCAGCTCCATTTCAAAAAGCAGACATTTCCTCTGTTGTTAATATGGTTTTCAGCCTGCTTCACCGTTAACCCCACCTCAGGTGGTATTTTCTCTCACTGTCTATTTAACACTTGTGTGACTGACCTTTCTCTCATTCTCGGGGGCATGTCAGCAACAAACAATTCCGTTTTATGGTCTTTTGCCCTCCTTCCTTTTTTCAAAATATCCTTTATATCACAACCACCCATGA
>JAHZNA010003882.1:0-15761 GCA_027743935.1 Sinodicranocentrus sp. ZH6 | reverse complement strand
GGCAGCATTGCAGTTGACAGTCCGATGCAGAACAATCAGCCTTAGCCAAAAAATTGAATATCCGGAATCTTAAAAATATTCTCATCACTGATTTATTCGTTATTTGAGAAGTTTGATTTAATTTTTATATTTTTCATGATCACTGGATAAGATGCAAAAAACAAAATTTTAATTATTCTTTTATTTATGATAAGCATGATATCTGGTAACTAGTTATTTGCAGCAACAATTATATTATTTAAGTAGTTTGATTTAGTAATATTTCTATTTTAAATGATCACTAGATACGAAGAAATAAGTGAATTTTCCATTTGATATTTTTCATTGAGAATTGAGCATTGTGAGCATAACATTACAGACATAATAACAAATCTGAAATAGTTGAGCTTGATATTCACGGCATGAAATAAAGGAAAAGGAGAAAAAAACGATTGTTGAGAACAAAACATGCAGATATGTCTTTAATGGCTTTAAGATATGTCGGTTATACTGTAACGACGCCAAATTTAATGTCCAAGCACTTGAACATATATGTAATGGAACACTTACGCATAACATTGCACACCCTGTTAGATGTAACGATCCACTTTTCATCAGTTTTGATTCCTACCATGCTTTAGAAAACATACGGAACCAGTTTATGGATGAAGACAGAAACCCTTATAATGACGGACATGTAATTTCCGGTAAATCGATAAAAACTCTGTATGAAAGTCAGAAATTATTACCCGTGAAACCAGTTCGATTTCTAACAAGAAAAACGGTCTACTCTACAAACTTTGAGAAAATGAACGTTAAAAGAGCACAACAAATATTTTCGAGTGAAGTTATTGCTGCATTGGAATTTTGTGCTTTCAAGAATATGTCAGGATACAGAAACCTTGATGGCACTTTAAAATTTATGAAACACATTCACAAGTGGTTTGCGGTCCGGTTTATTATACTATTAAATATATTTATAGGCCTGCATTTCATTTTATGTATATGTAATATTTTTTCCTAGGTTCATAAAGTATGCAATTGGACTTACCACATTTCTGGCAGAAATGAAAATGCTCAACATTTCCGAATGGTTGACGATGCTCGATTAAATTGATTGGAAAAATATTTCCTGGGATACTTAGCTAAATGGAAAGAATTTGCAAACCAGCAGCCATCCAAGGGTAAATCGAAAACTCAAGTATTTTTAACAAAGGAAATATATGCCGCGTTGAAAATTACAACAAAGTCGACAGTGGAATGTATTTAGTAATATATCAAAATATATTTAATTTTTTCTCTCCAATAGACAAATATGCTTAACCTCTTTTTATTTCTGTAGATATTTAATTGAAAACGGTTTTCATTTTGTGCTGACAAGAAAATTTACCAGTGACGACGTCAAGGGTATATTCTCGGCTGTAAGATCGATGCAAAGACAAAATGATCAATCATCTGCAGTTGGAAGCTTATATGCGTTGGAAACTATTCTAAAAATGGGTATATTTTCAGCAAACACGTATGGAAATAACGCTACATCTACAAGTGACACCATCGAGGAAGTTTCTACAAGGAAAAATGTTTTACGGAGGTCTTTACCAGTTCCAAAGCGTACTTAAGTTGAATACTGAGCAACAAAAATTAGTACAGAAGATTAATCGCCAACCAGGCAATATTTATCTTAAAACTAATATTTGGTTTAACATTCAATTTAAATTCAAATGACACTTTACGATCTTTCTCACAGTCATAAGAAATGTCACTAAAAACCCAAGGATTGCAATGGTGTCTGGATTTTTAGTACGTCTTCTAAAAGATCGACATTTATGCCCGGAATCTACCAAAAGTTTAATTGGAATTCCAGAGGATTCTATGAACAAGCTAATATCGTTCCAGGATCGTGGTGGTCTAATTTACCCGTCAATATTGTTTGTGAATTTGGTTAATTTAGTTTTGGATATTTTGCATGTTTCTAATCAATATAAATCAGAAGCTCTTGTTAAATCCTGGAAAATTACTCTTGGTAATTTAGTTCCAACAGATTACTTTAGTTGTGGTTGTGGGAATGTCACCCATTCAATTTCAGCTAGAGATCTTCTTTTGGGTAGTTTGTGTAAAATTTACTTTAACAACTTCAGCTTTAACATTACTGATGCTTCTAAGGATAAACCAAAACTTAACAATAAGCCACAGTCGAAGAAAGTGAAGAAATTCTAACTCATTGATTTTGTAGGATTCCCAATATTTCGCTAAGGAAAGGTACATTTCGTTCGAATATTAGTGATACATTTTAATCAGTACGTAGTTAAGAAGTCTTATGATGTGTGTTAAATACTCTATTCAAGAAATAATTAATTAAGTAATGTTTAAAATATGTTTGCCACTTCAAAAGAATACAGCAAAATGCAAAAATTGGTGTGCCTGTCATAGCCATCTGGCGAGGGTTTTTGTGAACTACTCGAGTCGGTATTTTCAATGCAATTGACTTCCCAAGATCAGGCCGTTATTTAAGGAGGCTTTGCCTATGCACTATTTGGAACTTTAGATTTAGGGTTAAAGTCTTATTGTTTTGACTAGAAATTACATAAAAATCTTGGATGTAAAAGTCCCAAGAATTTGAAAGATTTTAAGATAAGGAGACGCTAGAGATAATGATGTAGCCAGGGATGTTGAGAGGTGTCGACTGAGTAATGCTAAAAAAGAGCAAGATGAATCATATAGTGTCATAATAAGATGAAGAAAGGAAGTTGTGATCAAATGAACTAGGTTTTAAAATTAATATTTTTCCTTTCTTTATTCCAAAGTTAGTTCTTTTTATTAATTCCTTTATAGTGAGTGGATATTTGGCCAAGGGTTTGAAGAAGAAAATGACAAAAAAAATATATGAGAAAAGGAATACAAAACAAATAAGTTTTAGAAATATATTTTTTCAAGCAAACCTTACATATAAATATAATTGTCGAGTTTGTTCAACATAAGTTTGCTTACTTGAAATAATTTAAGTGAAAAAGTTTAATCACAATTCCTTCACTATGAAGCAGCTTTTATTCACTGCGTCGTCACTTATTATTTTTATTAGCTTCGTTTCTTGTTGCCAAAATGCTTTTGATTGCAAGTTATATCTCCTAAAAAAATGTTATCTGGCGGAATTCAGATGGAGTTACCAGTGCGTATATAAATCAACCAAATTGAAAGAAAACACAGAGTGATTGTTAAAAAAGTGATTGATAACATTCCAATTCAAATTCTAGTTGAATTACATGCCAGTGCCAATGGGTAATATTGGAATATTTTGCGCTTATTATACGCCAAGGTGTAAACCTTCTTTTGAAGGAGGATGAAAACAAGCAGAAGGATGACGACTTTTCTCTTGGTAAAGCATATTTTTATACAATATATCCTGTTCAAACTGTTAACATGCATTCAAAAAAATTGTGACTGACAAAAAATCTAAGCTAAATACATTTAGATCCAGACAAGGTTAATGTCACCTACCGTGAACATTATACACAAAACCACCCAACTCCCAGATCAGGTGCTGATGACAGAGAATGATGAAGAGGAAAAGGGTCCAAATATTACAATAGGTAACATTGAAAATATCTACCGTATTGTCGTGCTCACTTTTTTTAGTAATATAATTAATATCCATACATTGCTTGCATACATACATACAGCACATAGCATGCCAACACAATGCTACTAACTCTGGATGACAATATTGACCTTAGAATCACAACCCAAGCTCTTGATCTGGAGCTGAAGGATGCTCACAGAGAGATTAACATCATTCTTTAATTTTAAAATTCCGGAAAATTTTAACTCCGACTTTAAAGTAAATATACTTTAATTATTCATTTCAGCTGCCAATAGCATTTTTTCAATACATTTTTTTCATCGACATAGATCGATGGACTTGAAATAAAAGTTTTAAGAGCAATGTGTTGACTTGACGTGCTTTATCGTCGTTCGATCGGAAAAGTAAAGGATATTGGAAGTGAAACTTTTTTTCCATTAACCCAGCTTACGGCGGCTAAAGTATTGGTTCAAAGAGGCAAAAATCATCTTCAATACAAAAAGATGGTCGGCGAAGAAGGACGGGCCAGTCATTAGGAAATCGTCGTTCAAGTACAACACGAAGAAGACGCGCTCAAACAACATATGCTAGAACCAGGCCCAATATAGGAACAGGAAGACAGCGTAGGCGAACAAAAAAGAAGAATAATGGATAAGTCGGCATCAAACGGATCACTTTGTCAAATTCAAAACTGAAGGAGATTCAAAGGGTGTTCCTTGCAAGGACCATCATAACGACGAAGTCGTTAGACTTCGCGGGGTCTATATGTGGAAACGTTTCTCTGAAATAGGATCATACATCCACACAATGCCCACCAAGACAATAAAATCAAACTACACTGTGCTGAAAGAAGCAATAATTGATTCTAAGGGTATTTTTACCAACATTATTAACATTGCACTAGTAAACTTATCATGATGTAACTTCAACATTCACTTGCATAAGCAATGAATGCTTTGAATACAAGTTCACAATAATTGTAATGAAACTATTGTTGGAATTTTCACAGCGTCAACTCTCCATGGCTCATCCCCGTACATAAGAGGCCTTTATCTACATGCACACATCCCAACGGAGGTCATTTCAATCATATTATCTTCATATGTCAAGAATAATCTATTAACTGAAACCAAAACACGTGTTTACATGGAGACGATGGAAGGGAAATTGAATGTTTCAACTCCACTTCCAACTGCCTGAAATTCACTTTGAAACTGGAGTGCTCCTGTATTATCTTCTTGTGTGAAGAAGCGCTATCTGAACGGATACACACTTCCTAGCGTAAATGCAAACAACAGTGAAACGTTTAAACCTGCTAACAAGGAGATTAATGGGGGACATATGGACATTTATGTGCTCAGCGGACAAAACCATTTTATCCTGCCGAAATGGAAAAAGGAGAACAAGGGTGCAATTACCTTAATCGAATCCGGTCCGCAAAATACAATTAATACACGTAGAGCCAGCGAGCATATAGAGTGGCAGTTTACATTCATGCCTATCTGTCAATGTGACAAATATTTCCATATTCTTCACTTTTGTCATGGGACTTGAAGCAAGAACAATGGAAAGGTAAGTATTGAAAGGTTAAATTTGAATTTTTTTAAAAAGCGACAAGTAGTTAAAGTTTTTTGTTTAATAGAGAAGCAAATACCGAACGTATCAAGCAGTTGGTGATTGAGCTGCGAATTGAACTGGAGAGGAATAACATCCAAGGAGAATTGCTAACATGCATCAGAAAGGCGTAAGTGAATTTTATTATATATTTTTTGCAGTGATTTTCGAAATGTAAAATTTTATAGTGAAGCCGAAATAAGAGAAGGTGAACGAGCGGCTGTGTCAGTTTTGTCTGATCAGCAAAGTCAAGGTGCCGTGCCCAGGAAATCATCAAGGTATAATTATTATAAATGATGATATCCGGCTTATTTCAAACATCGATGATTATAAGTGTTGGCTATGCAACGACTTTCCAGAACCGTCGTTTTTGATCATGCACCCGAAATGTTATACAGTCGGCTCAGATACTTGTCACCACTGGGTTTGTCATAGGTAAATAATTATACAATGTTGAATTACGTTACCAAGCATTATAAACTAAATATACATATTTACATTTTTGGTGTTTTGCAGATGTTTCGAACAGTTTTCTGGGATTTGGATCTGGATAAGCCAAGACCTTCTAATCAATGTAGAATGTGCCGAACGTCATGGAAAGCCCATACATGGACCAAGTGGATTACATTAAGAATCCATAAAGATGATATTGCTAAAGTTTATGACATGCAGATGAGATGAAGGCAAGAAAGACCCATGTCCTGGCAGGAAAAATAGTAGAAGGACAGTATTTGTGTCGGGTATGTGAGAAAGGGTTTCCATCTCCCTCATCAAGGTACCAAGTGCCAAGTCCAGCATTTGCCGCCCGTTAATGCCATACATGTGACAAAGTTTTAACGTAAAGGTATAGTGACACTCAAAATTGTATGGTGAAAAATAATTAGGCGTGTCTATACTGCATGTTTTGTTGTAAAAACCAATTAGGGCGCCGTGAACATTTAAAGACCTGTCCTCGCAACAAAAGAATTGTCATTTATATTAATCTTTCCGATATGTTAGTGCGTATTTAAATTCTATTTAATAGGTTTTTTATTATTTTTTCTCTTTTATTATTATAAATTGTAACACATTTGCTAAATGTAATCCCCAGTTAGTCATTTTCTTAATAAATACCATTTTGGGCTAATATCCTATATGGTGTTATTGCCTATGTATTATTTTATGTTGTCTGGACAAAATGTTTATGTGTGTGTGTGTGTCTGCCTGTCTGTCCAAGATTGGCTTCGTTGGTTGGCTGGAGGATTTAGGGAGTACACCAATAAGCACCAATAATCCGAAACTGGCTGATTAGTAAAATTGGTCTGATTTTTGAGTGTCGGAGAATTGACTAAACTTTAATCTTCCTGATTCCACTTTTCGAAATGTCAATTTACCAGTGTCGATTAAAAATTGAATAATCGACTTCTCTAAATTCTATATACATATATTGTACACCATGTGAAGCAGGGACGGTACAGCAAGCAAACAGCATAGAGCATTAATATTTTGGGACAACAGTAGCGGAGGACACGGATGGTTTCCTCCGTGCGATTAGCTTCCATATGTTTAAAACTGAAGACTATTACAAAACATGAAGACTTTTATCAGCTTCCAATTGAATGAACGAGATACCACGATGACTCGAAAGGCGGTGTTCTTGGAGTTGACTTCAAACGTCAATGCGTAAAACTAGCAAGTCCAGGAAAAAAATTCGACGACCAATCAGCTTTTGCGATACGTTGTCACAGATATTCTGAATCGTAACATCTACTATATTAACGAAATTAACTATAGTTCTCATTAAGCACAAGTATACGCTAAAGGAACCTTAATTCATCAAGTTCAGCCACAGCCAGTCTTATCAATACGACACTGTTAACGCGCATATTACGTCGTTCTTTTTAGAGGGATGAGCTGTGGATCACTAAATAAATATTCCAGTGAGCACGTTAAGGTCTAACATCAACCCCAAGTGCAAGCCTGCAAGCAGAGACATACGCACACTTTTCTTGAGAGCAAACTCTAGCATCGTATCTAAGGACCTTGCAAGAAGTTTTGTCCCAGAGCATGCCGAAGTTAAAGAATCTAAGTATTGACTCCCCCGCACTTATTGGCGATCACACAAAAATGACAAGGGTACATCTAGGGCAGGTCATTTTCCATAAGGCTATACACGACATCAAAAACTAGAAAATAAGGAGAGCTTACATAACAGAGAGTACCCTATTTAAAAGGATTTATCCGGTAAACCCATTCAAGCCGTTAAGCCGCAGTTATTTCATTCTTATCCATTCAAATTACGCCCCATGACGTTGCATTATCGACGTAGTTTGTTGGCTATCAAGAATCATTAAGAACTGTGTCGATTGATATTCCGGTAATGCAATTGGCTTATGAGGTAAATCAATTATTCAGATGTTTGGCAATAACCTGCCCAAATATCATTGGAAATATAAACGTGACTCTTGAGGCCAATCTCAGAAACATTTGATGTGAGCGTCTTTCGACAAATTATAAATTTGAGAACGCTTGCAGTAAATGTAAAGAGTAATTGCGAGAGAGAACATCCAACAATTGTGCAGCTGCGTACTCTGCAGATAATAACCCAGAATTTACTCTCAAATTTTCACTCACTGTTGGCTCAACACTAGTTTTTGTGTTACTAGTGTGTCCTACTGACTTCGAATTGAACAACTTAATTACTCATAATGTGGCGTTTTCAAATAATAACTGCTCCCAGAATCGACAGATTTGGAGGAAAAGAGACAAACTGGCTTCAGAATCCGAGGTCCTTCGACTACAAGAGGTCGAGAATTTTTTAAGAGCAGATACTATGCACTAAAATTAATAATCAAAGGTGAATTCGAAATTCTAGATGTGTGTGATACAATTTCAATGTGTAATTCTACCACTTGTTTGGTTTTTAATACGATTGCGAGCTGGTTTATGGATACAAAGAGTGTTCACTGTCCTGTGACTGCAAGAGCGGCAAGGAAACGACACTCTTAGCTCCCTTTTGGTTCTGATGATAGTCCCGTAGCCAGTTTTAAACGTGTGTCCGACAACAGTGAGTGTTTATAAACTGACTATTTGCACAAACAAAGCAGTGAACCGGGTCCAGACCTAAACTTTTATATACCCAAATTTGATACCATATCTTTTATATAGCAATTAGCGCGAAGCGAGTATCACTCCATTGGTCTATCAATGATAGATTGTATTAGCAAATTGCCTGACAAGTGTACCAAGGTGACACTATGTGGAAATCAAGATCGTTTCAGTCTTTTAACTTCTACTCTTATGCATTCTCCTTATATTGAACGAACCAAAATAAACAGATAGTACAAAATTCAAACAGCGCCGAGCTGCAACGGTATAGCCAAATAGTCTCTTATAGGAAAAAATTCGGTTGAAAATAGAAACATTGCTAAACGGTCTGCACTTCGTCTGTCTGTCTGTCTGTATCAATCGGTTATAAATTTGAAAGAATCGAATTCTGGATTCTTATACTTCAACTTACCTAACTACACGTAACATAAATTGCCAATGCCTACTTTCATGCGACTACTTTGGAATCATCATTGTTTTATAAGAATGTAGAATACCTTTTTATCATTCAAGATTCTGTGGACCATCTGGTATGGACTAATAAACTATTGTGTACGACTAACTATAGCTCACGAAACAAATCAAATATATTATTGCATGAGCCTGTGTATATGTGTGTGTAGGTATGTGGTTCTGTGAGTACTATGAAATGGAAGATGATGATTGTTGAGTATTATTAAACGGCAGTTGATGATTGTTGATTGCTTGCTGTGTATTCGTAATGATCTATGTGCTATACTTAATTGACAGTCTGCTATTAATAAATGGGTTACCTATTATTGTCAAATGCCTGATAATTATGGTGGTGCCGTTGCGTACATGCGGTGTTCTGCCAATGAAATGGTTGTTTGACTTGCTATGAAGCCATGGCAAGACCCATACGCATACAGTAAATTAACAACACTATCGATAGTTTTGAGATCCTGAATTTGTTTAAGGCTTTAAGCCCAGTGACCTTGTACCTAACCAAGCCGTGGCTACAGGCTGCAACGCATTCAGCGCGTTATTTGGCTACTGAAAGTTCGTAAATGATAATGATGAATTTCTATATTGCAGATTCAATCTACAAATAGCTAACTAGTATTTCTATATTTCATTTTTGAATGGTCCTTCCTATTTTAAGAAATTCTATATATTATTGCATGCGTCTGTGTGCTTATGTCTGTTTGTTTGTCTTGGACCTCTCATTGAAAGTTTCTAATAATAAAAGTAGTCTAAGTTGCCATAATTAACCGTCGTTGGCTAGGGTGAATGGTTGCTTAACTGGTTCCTAGCTGGCGATTGAATATGACAGTGGATTGTGCTGTGTAACCGATGGAAATAATTATTTGTATAGGTTCACAAGCCAGGGTTTCATTAAAGTGTTTATTAAACAGAATAAAGGTCACCCTATCACTATCACTACACCACACGGTCACCAAGTCCAATCATTGAGGAGGTGGACACATCTGTTCAAGACTTGGTCTGTTCCAGTTCTGGCACTTTAGACACAGAAGGGATAAATGGTGAAATTTAATATCATAACCAAGTTTTGTATGCTGGAAGACATGTGTTGTAATAGAAATTGGAATAAAGTGATTCACATTGTAAATGCGTCAAAACGAAGAGTACTAGTGTAATTTCCTTAGTTTTACGCCAATAAATAAATACACACTTTCATACGCATCGATTCCACTCTATCGATAAAATTATAAATAAAATAAAACAAAAGAGTAAATGTAAAAGCTAGTTAGGCATGTAACTAGCTGCAATATCAGTTGATTGTGTAAGCATGCAAGGCACAACGAAAAAAGGATTCACTCTACTATGGTAAATTGCCTATTAAACTGCCAGTGCCCTATCACTCGACGAGAGTCAAAGACGGAATGACGAGTTGTGTGTAGACTACAACTCACGTATTGAGATTTGCCAGCGATTGGACCATCTGATCTAGGAAGGTTTACGGTTTAAGTTTGATAAAAATGTATAATAGTTGTTTTTGAAGATGAGTATTATTATCTTAATTTGTTATTTTTTGTACCAGATTTCTCCATCCTGGATGGAGCTTCATTATATGCTCGTATGAGATACATCACGCTCTTAGGGCTGATGCGTTTATCCGCAGGAGCATTATTGACCATTTGGATCTTTTATCGTATGAGCTTTTGATGCTAAAAGGCGTTACGTATTCCTTGAGGTAGGTGTAAAAGTTTGCGTTCGAAACAATCGAATTTCTAGTGCTCCCGAGCACCGTTTGCATAAGTTTCAAGAAATATATTCTTTCCAAACATACAGATACTTATTTGTTAAAGTGACTTTGAAAAACGTTCCAAAACGACATATGTCATATTTGAAAACTTTACATGAACAGGTAGAAAAATGAGTCTATCATTTTTCATTTCTTTTTTAAAGAAGGTTCATTGCAGATAACTTTTTAAAAACGGATATGCATTTCCTTCAAGTAACTTTCCTTTTAAAAACTATTTTGGAAATTAAGGTAACGGTCAGAAAACCTCATCATTTTACCAAATTTTCAAACTATGCGTATTTGTCCCCTTGACTTGTTTATCCAATACACATCAAGTACTCGAATCAGTTATTTTATTTGGCTATTGCTTTCTTTCTTTTCAAAGAAGTACGATATGCATACGCGTAAGAAAGTGTATCCAATAGCAATAAAGTCTCCAGTCTCCACGGTTACGGCATGTACAAGGTTGGCCTTTGAATGATGCATGCCAATTTTTTTCCTACTAGCTACTGGAGTGTATATCAAACCAGATCATCAGCACATACATCGTGCTTCTTTAATTCGGAATTGTAAGGTGAATTTTTACAGGTTCTGTAGAACGCAGGTTTGGCCGAGTTATGAGAACATTTATGCTAACACCTCCCATTCAATTAACATCGGGAAAAAAGTGCAAGCTTTTTATTTTATGAAAAAATAAGACGTTTTGTATTTAAAGTTTGTTAAAATTCCTTGCCAATTTTTAGTTAGCCGATTTTAGTTGTTTTGCAATAAGCTTTAATGTATTGTAAAGGTACTGACGCACAAGGCAGTGAAAAACAGTAAAATTGATATAATTAAAAATGGACAGGGAATTTTACAAAAATTTAAATTGCAAATATGTCTTATTTTTTATGCTTTATTTTTGTAAAAATAAAAAGTCAACGGTCATTGCCCGTGTTCTTTCAATTCGGTTTTTAGTATAAATCCTCTCATAACTCGGCCAAACCTGCGTTTTGCAGAAAACGGATTTCAGATTCGTTATCTCCGTCATAAAGTACACTAGCACCAATATTTCGTTTGGCCTGGTTTAAACATCACCAAAACGTGTTCCCTCGTAAGCGTCACTTAATTTTTCGTAAAAGAAGGTCAATTTTCATCGAATTCGCCATAATGATTTTCGACTTTGTCCCTTCGTCCGTATAAACGAGTACCGGGTCCCATATAGACAGACACCATATATACACTTATTTAAACGTACATGTAGTTGTTATCGCATGATGGAATTCAGGATTCGAAAACTGCTCTATAAACACCATTTTGTTTGCCTATTGCTAATTTCCCTACTGGGAGATTCAGTAATCCAATAATCATGGATATCTCAGTATCCAATAGTAATTAAGAAGTAAACGAACAGACCGGAATTTTTAAATAATTAAAACTATAAAAACGATGCTTGAATTTCTACTTAATCGGGGATGACAGGTCTTCTTCACGGACGGTAATGGGGATCTCGTTACACGGATGTGATGATAATCTCCTTAATAAGGCGATGATGATGATGATCTTTAAAAGGTTCTTCCTGCCATCCTGCCTCTCTTCCATCCATAATATGAGAGGCTGAGTTAATGAAAAGGAGATTTTCTGCAAGAAAAAAAGTTATTGTCAATAGACTTATCACTTACTAAATTGTATATCATTAAAAACAATATTCATGTTCGCTTTACCTATTTAGTTCCTTCATGAATTACTACAAGAAAAACAAAACTGAGTGGCTGCCAGGATTACTTCCATGAATGTTGCTGGCATAGTGTGGCTTGTGCGGTATAATTTATCAAGGAAATTCTCAACCTGATAACTGTTATAATCCATCTTTTCGTCAAAACTATCAAAAGCACTGTTGACTGGAAGCCAAGAACCTATAGTGACATGAAAATGGCTAAATTCACGTTGCATTTTGATCGATTTAAAGTTGATCCTGAAAGAAAGCAAAAATAATAAAATTAAATGGATAATCCACATGTAATTTTAAATTTAATTGCACGCATCAAATTTCAAAATAAATTATTAATTTTGTATACCACAAAATGAGGAAAGTCTGAAGGCATTCGGGTCAGGTAGGCGACAAAAGAAAGGTGAGCGTGGTAAGATACAAAGGGTCAAGAATTTCCTCTCTTTTCCTGTTTTTGCTTGAGGCTGCTGGTTTTTAAGATTTGATCCTGAAAAAAATAGGAAAGGATTTAACTCATAAATATCTCCCGCACTCAATTTTCATTTACAACCCAGCCCAATCAAAATTCTAATTCTAACTGGTTTAGTCAAGTAAGGAATGGAGAAAAAATTTCATAATGTGCTTTACACAAAAAGGGTGAATGGATTTAATATTTGTATTTGATTTTAAGGAAATTATTTCTGCATTTTAATCTCAGAATTCTAATTTCACACTGTAATATTTGTACGAGGTTCATCAGGAGAGGCAACGAGAGTAATTTCAAAACTTGAAATAAAAGTAAAATATATTAACACATCTCCGTGCTAAAGCTATTAAAAATATGTTATCCATGATAATTTTGATTCTGGGTAGTAGAAATTCCAGAAAGATCTTAATTATGAATCAAACATGAAAGGAAATGATTTGTGGGTTAAATAATATAATTAAATAGAAACTCCACACGCAAATTTAATTGCAAGCATCAAAATTCAAAATAAATTATCATTTTTGTATACCCCAAAATGAGGAAAGTCCGAAGGCATTTGGTTCATGTTTCACAAGGTAAAATTTATATGAGGTTCAGATTTAGGTAAGGTAGCGAAAGTAATTCAAAATTTGACATTATATTTGAAGTAAAATATGTAAACACATCTTCGCGTCAAAGCTATTTCAAAAAAATATTATTCCTGATAATTTATACTTTGAGTGAGTTATCGAAATTCCCATAAGATCTCAACTATGTAAGCGAAATCTAAAATGAAAGAACACAATTTGGGGATTAAAATATTGTAAAATGACTTTACTTTATTATCTTCCAGAGCCAAAAATGTCAAATATTACATACCTTCCAGATAATATTTCTTCAAATTGTTCAAATAACATGCTGCAAGTTTTCTTCCAAGAGCGTATATTTTTTTAGCAAAAATTCACTATCACAGCTCTTGTTCTTCTTGACATTGGAACTTGATGTAATAAACCACTTTCAAAGTCAACTTTTTTAAAACTTTATCTCGTTTGCCTACAAAAACTCTTCACAAATTGTGTTGTGGGGAGAACTGCACACAAAAAAATCTCGGCGTTGCTTCACCACCACGCTCCAAAGTGGACTAAGGCTAATACGGAATGCCATCAGACAGAAGTGAAAATAGGGTGGATTATTTATAAATTTGGCTTTTATTCCTTCGCCAGTGTCCCTTTTTGAGTTTGAGCCTTTGTGCCATTCGTAAGTCACGCATGTTGGTTTTCCTGCGCAGAGACATGACAAAAAAGAATGTGCAAAGGTAGCTCTCCTAAAATAAATGGCCTGGAGGGGGAAATTTATGAAAGTATTTCTGGTTTGATGAAACAATGGAAAAGTACTGGTGGCTTGTAAAACAGTTTCAAATGTAGCCTTTCTGAAGAATAAGGGATTACACGAGCTTTCTGATTATGTAAATTATTTTACTTGAATGCAAAATGCAGGATAATTATTCCCAAATACTTTTTCACAATTGAAAAAAAATCAGCTTCCTAGCTAAAAAAATGTCTTTTAATATTAATTGAATTTTGAGAACGGGACTCAATTGATTAACGCTTTTTATCACACGTTCATGTGAAAAGTAAACTATGCACCACAGTAAAAAAGGGTTTTGAGGAATCAGCATTCAGTTAGACCTTCCGTTTACAACCTTTTTCATTTTCCTTTGATTGGACTTTGCTGAGTGTGGTGAACTTTAAACTGTAAGCTTGCCTTTATAACAATTATACTCAAGGGAGTGAAGTAAAATATTCGAATGAAGGGCTTTCTGACGTGTGCACAACAACATAAGCAGGACCTTTGGAAAGGGAGGAAATATATTACAGTGAAATGAACACAAAACAATCTTTTCACATCATGATTTATTGCACATTTGTTTGATGCATGAAATGTAGAGGACTAGGTACCTAGAAAAGCGAGGAAAAAACTATATGGGTGTTTTCAGTTCTTTTTGTAAAATAGAATTCTTCTTCATGAAAGGTTTGTTTTTTAATTTCCTCCTTTGTCCACACATTTTACAATAAAGATTATCTCCAAAATCCAGGAGACATTGAATCTTCGAAGAACGAGGATGGCAAAGCAGACAGACAAAACCCTGCTGTGTAATAGCTGAGGCTGTTTTCCTTTAAATGCATGGATATATGTAAATATCTTTTACCACAACTCCTCTACATCAAGTAAATTCATAATTTACTTCCCTTCGTTTTCATTGGGAGTTGAATAAAATATTATCTATTTTATGGACCAATCTTATAAATGGATTTGAAAGCAATCTTTCAAGATAATCTTGTGCATAATATTTCTAACTAAAATGAAGAACACATCCTGCACACAAATTTTAACGTATTATTTTATTTTATTATTATACTGTAAATATTTAATAAATAAACTAATGGCAATAATTCAGAGTAACATCTATAAAGATATTATTTATTTAACCAAGAAATAAGACAGACTGCGAGAAGGCGAGGCATTGTGAATGATGAAAGCAGGAATTAAGCTGATTTCCTTCTTCGCCTTGCCAGTCTATTGATAAATCTCCTCTGGTTGGATAAATGCGCTTTTTTTAAAGAGCAGTAGCAGGAGTTGAGATGATCATTCGCTCGTCATGAAAAATCCACATGATTGATTATCTTGGCAAACGAGATAAATATTTTTGTCCAGCGTCTTGATCCAGTTTATTTCGTATATTTTAATCGACTGGCGCAAATGTGGTATAAGCATTGATATTTAAAGAATGAACGATGTAAAAATATATGAAGCCAAATATTCTCCAGTTAGCTATAACTTGAACGTGAAGTTAATGCGAGAAAAGGATCGAAAGTGGACGAGGTGATGGAACAACATCAAACTCAGCTTTTTTCTTTTATTCATTTTCGCAAAAAGTCAAGGAGTGGCTGATCTCCACAATCCAAATCATCCAGGGAGTTGAAGGCGAGTCATTTGCACATCTTGTTTCCATCCAGCCAACGATCCAGTGCAGTCGTGTAAACTATATATATAGAGAGAGATCCATATATGGCTGTAATTTACTTGTGATTACGTGTGTAAGTTTAGATTGAAAAGAGAAAGA
>JAHZNA010003881.1:0-26750 GCA_027743935.1 Sinodicranocentrus sp. ZH6 | reverse complement strand
AGGCAGCACGTTATCACATCATTGGATTTAGCAATTTCCAAAATTTCCACAGGATACTCTTGTGGAGTAAAAAACTCCGAGTGCACATCTATGTTTATGAAACTCATCGTCCTGAGTTATCTGAATCACACTTTTAACAGAAAAAAAAATCATTCATTCATTCACTCGCTCGCCCTTGGCGAGGAACTTGACTAGATTCGTTCACAAAGTTGACAGTAAATACTGGGACTGTCAGCAGTGCAAAATCAGGATATTAGAACTCTGTGGAACTTTTGCACATGAAAAATTCATTCAATCTCTTTTTTTCAATTTTAATTAGTGCATTTCCCCCATTGACAATATTTCAGTTTTTTTGAGACATGTACTCTAACCTTTTAGCTAACATAATTTGGAATTTTGAAATAATGACAATTCCGTAAATCTCTACTCATGCAATCTTTCACTCCTTTTACTTCAGCTTGTATGCTTTTTGTTGGTGGAAATAGGAAGGAATAATGCCTTCAATACAAATAGTACAAAGATAGGTAGGTAAACAAAAAGCATTTCACAAGAGATGTTTTGGAGCAGGATGAGCTAGATACCGTCTTATATCACGCGGCTTATGATATCATGTCTTGGTCGCCCCTATTAGATTTTTCTCCCAAACAATCTTCGTTATTGCATGCACAATATGCCCTTCACCCTTAAATTCTAACAATGAGGAAAAACGGGGACCCTATAGTTTAAACGACATTTTCTAAAAAAAATCCAGTGCACAAGCAATACAAGCAGCCATGTCGTTACAACATATCATGCTACAAAACCAAAAACCCCTTCAAACCAAAGATCTCAATCGGATAAAAAGGAGGTAGGAATGAAAGGGTATAGTTGATAACTGATTGTGAGTTACCGATTATGAATATGAAGTAAGTGCAATATATAAAGTAAGGATAATGTAATTTTCAAAAGCAAAAATAGCCAAAAGATTGGAACGAAACGCGTTCCGGTTCTCTTGTGACACAAACAACGGAAACGGGAAAGTCCATTTGGAAAACCGTGAAAGTGAATGAAGGATGAGTTACAGGACTAATTTATAACCCTGATGTCGGAAAATGTGAAAATCTTATCGCTTGTTGCTCCAGCCAGAAAGGCTTTCTCATTTAGGATTCATTTTAATCATAAGATTCGCAAATACTCTCACCCCAATCCTAATCTCATTACGGCGACACATATCATCCCAATTCCCATCTCATTTTTCACTATGTAGCATAGTAAAAACTTCACTTCCTGAGACAAGCGAAAACAATGTCAAAAGAAAGGGAAATACGGATTGATGAAGTTCACATGCGATGCAATAGATATAGACTTGGCTACCAGACGACTTCAGTGATTTTTGTTTCCTTTCAACCAAGAAATAAAAACAGCGAAATCATGTAGCGAACGCTGGAGATGACTTTCCAGCAGCATTTTTTCTCATATTTTTTTCTCCGTGCGTTTCCGTACTTTTCCTTGAGTGCCTCCCCCATCATGATGGTTGTAGAAACGAGAGACTTCCTTTTTTAGGGTACGCACGCACACAAGAACACACCATTAAAGCACAAAATATATTTTAGTCCATATGATAATAGAGAATAGTAGTGGTGCAAGTGCAAGGCAAAAGTGGTAGTGCTATATTATCCTATAGACCTATAGAGGTGGTGGTACTGTTACAATCATCAATATAACTAAAATACGACTACAACTTACTGCTGCAGCTCCGGTGATGCTTCTTTCCCATTCTACTTTGCTAGCTGCTCCCCTTTTTTGTCATTTTATAATATATTCCCAAGCATGACCGGCGGTAAGTACACATGAATGAGAAAAATATCTTCATATCTTCCGTACCATAAAATCACTATTAGAATGTTAGTGAACATCTTGGTGTTGACGGTGGTGGCGCTAGTACCGCAGTTATGTGTACTTTCAAATGTATAACTGTAATGTCATTTATAGGCATATAAAAGTAGTGCTACCTTGAGCATCGCACTTTTTCCTTGTTGCTCTCCACTGGAGAATTAATTACATTGGTAGGATGACTGGAAAAGATTTCGCTTTGAAATATCTTTCACAATATATTAATGCCAATATATATATAGTCAAATACACTGCAAAAGAGTACATAACTGAGGGAGGAAGATACTGATTGGGAATTCTTTTGAAATTGAAAAAAGAAATCATTAAAAAAGGGATTTGTGTTAAAGTTGCTAATAATCAGCTATAACGTTGCAAAATATTTATGTGCTTGAAAAATATTGAAATTAATTTCAATTCGCCATGTTTTGCCATCAGTGTCGTTACTGCAAGGTCAGCTTTGAGCAATGGGAACTGCTTGTCAGCCACAAGAGGGATGAGCATCAGGAGGAGTTTGAAGCCCTTAAAAGAGCCCTCCTTCAAAGAAAACAAGAGACTGCTAGAAAGAAACTATTACTTCTTGAAGGGTAAAGTATTTTTTATTGTGTACTTTTAAATCCACTGATCTTTATCTATTTGAATGTATGTGATCTGAGAGCAGGAAATTAATGATGAAATTTCGCAAACATTTTGCAGGACATCGTTAAACATGAATGGGGGCGAAGTTCCGAAAACGATTCAGGTAATGAGCAACCCTACAAAGCTCTTGAAGTGCACATCCACTTCCACAACTAGAAAATCGCCCTTATCAAAGGCATTGGACGCGAAAGACTTGGAAAATCAAGAGATTTCCTTATGTGTACCGTCCACATCTACTTCTTCAGATTCTTCTTCGACATCTTCACTTACCGCGGCATTCTTGTACAAGAATGGGGTTGCCAATGCTTATACTCACCCTATCTACCATCGTTCTAATTTTTCTTCAAACCGTGTGATAATTCCTCCACGGGAAGAACTTCTTACTTTGAATTTGGTCTCACCCTCCGAGTATTCTAGCAAAGCTGCTGTTTTATATCACCAAATAAATGACAACGACGAGATCGAAATTTGTAGCACAGCCTCCTCTGCCGGATCCCTGATTTCTGTTACCAAACACCCCTTGCCAGGGTCTTTCTTAGTTTCGAATAGCAATATCGATAATTATTGCCGTTCCACTGTAAATCAATCACACATGGTACAACCACCGCAGCCACAGCCCGTGGAACAATCTACCAGCCAGGTTGTCTTTGAAGATTTCGAAGATGAAGTTCAAATGACATGCTCCAAAAAGAGGCTCGCTAGAATGAACGCTATTATGGCAAGGGTGAGGTCGAACAGGACTAGTATACAAATGGAAATTTTGAAGAATGGAGGGAAACGCTTACAAAAACTACATTCGCACTTTCAAAACCGACCCATCATGATGATCATGCCGACGGGAAATGAGGCTAGTTCAACAGACGGGGAAAATGCTACCAAAAGAATTCGCATAAGCGATGATAATTTTAGCGATCAAAATGGGTTGACTACCAGAGCTTCTCCTAGAAGACCCAAGTAGAAAATGGGGTGTCGCATGTAAAATCAGAAACGAAGTACTACATAATATTTACAAATATGAACACTTAATAAGGTAACTTTTATATGTTAGTTTTTAATCATCATTTTGAAGAAACATCGTTATCTCGTTGAACCAAACCAAAGTAAAACTAGGTATGCTACTTTTTACAAGGGTGAAAAAATTTTGTTTACAATTTTACTGTAAAGTATTAATCAAGCTGTGTTAAACCTCGATGTGTTTAAGTTATGTAGCAATTAATTTGCTATTTTCTCAATTTTAAGAAACTCTCTCATGTGAATTTATTGTCTGCTTTATGTTTACCATATTTTTAGTTCGCTACACAAATATACAATATAAATAGTAAAAGTTATTAGTTAGTTATTTTAATTTTACCTAGTAATGTAGTTTAGCACAGCGTTTAGTTTGGTGCTTTATATCCTTTATCGCAATTAACTCGTTCGCATAAAATAATGTATAATTATTCAGCAATTATTGAATTACGTGGTATGTTGAACCTGAGAAATTCAAAGGTTCGTTGTAGGAGATCCTCTATAAATTTAGCAAGTTAAGTAAAACTGGTAAAATGTTCATACCATACCATACATCACTGATTTAGCTGAATGAAACAAAACCAATTCTATTGTTATTCTAGCTATAAAATTATTAAAGCATTTCGCGTTTGTACGTATATGAGACTCTGTTACGTAGTAAAATTTTTTATCATTATTTTGAAAATAGTATTTTTGATTGTGGGGAAATGTCATCTTTCTTCTTATGTCTCCGTGCCTGATTTTTTGTGGGGTTAATACACGTAGTTTTAAAAACAGCGATAGCTCATGGCATTTTCTTTAGAACACATCATAATAATCAGCTTTTGTAGGGTAGCGTGTTAATTTTTTGTATTAGATGTTAGATTACAGTTTTTTAATACAACAAACAAATCCAAATTCATGAAAACTTAATATTACCTTATTCCACACATGTAAAAATCCTTTCACCAGGAAAGGTTTTCATTTTCATGACTCTATCCAGCTTTCACACTTCTTTTTAAGGTGTGGCTAGGATTATTGCTTTTGTTCATTTACCTCAAGTTAATTTCTATTTTTTATTCATGCTCATGCACGTAGTGAGGAAATCTCAAAGCTGTGTCAGATATTTCAGATAAAATTCAATTTAAACACTTATACTACTTTTGCATTTTCCCCTTTTATGAGCTCCGTCTAGAGATAATATCCTCATAAGCTTGACGTCTGCTGCCAAAACACTTTCTCCAGCTTGTTGCAGGAGAAATTTACATAAATCCATACGTGTCCCATACAACCAATGCACCACTACCCAACCCAGCCCTAATATAAATCCTTTACGCAACAACCTCTAACGTTTGTGCCAACTAATGCATAATTCGTCATACACATACTCCTTCAATCTTATCGACCAAAAGAAGAAGAAAACATTGGTGTAACAGAGTCGCTTTCCCGTCTCCGGGAATCAATTAACTTTTTAAAGTTGGCCTAGCAAAAACCACATATTTTTTTCTATTTTTATCTCAACTCGACTCTGCTAAAGTCCTTCATAAAAGATATCTAAAAGTACTTTCTCATTTTTATGAGCAGTTTTCCTTCCCAACATTTCATACGAAATATTCTTCTTGTTTAATAATCCAAGTCAACAGGAATTGTAGCTAGCTTTACATACCAACACATTTGAAAATTCTCATATACCATCTTCTCATGCGTAAATCCATCTCTGTCTGCATGTCTTTCTCTTTTCATCGTAGAAGTTTTCTTCGCAATGTAAAAAACTGCTT
This sequence comes from Sinodicranocentrus sp. ZH6, assembly GCA_027743935.1. Taxonomy (NCBI): domain Eukaryota; kingdom Metazoa; phylum Arthropoda; class Collembola; order Entomobryomorpha; family Entomobryidae; genus Sinodicranocentrus; species Sinodicranocentrus sp. ZH6. The sequence continues at coordinate 21,477 of JAHZNA010003881.1, read as the reverse complement.
CAACTATAGAATATAATGAATAACTAATACACTTGAAGGCGGCCGACTATGTGCTCTTACTATGCTAACGTCTCAAGTTTCTCCCTATTTTTCTCTATTTCTTCAAGCATGATACTGGAGAGTTCCGGTAAGGAAGATGAAGCTTATTTTGGAGGATGAAATCCTTGTGTAATGTGATGAAACGAGTAAAACTAAACATTTTATTTGGCCTAGATTCTCTACCCAGGATGCCTATCCTTGGGATACATTACATTTTGGAAAATGTGAGATGAGTACATAAAAGGAGCAATAATCCTACACAAAATGTACACTTCTCCACGTGCCCTGGAATAGAATGTAAAGATAGGCACAACAAAATGTTTCCTGCTTCTCCATATTAATTAAAATTTCATGAGATGAGTAATCCAACACTCGCACTTTGCCCGTGTCTTCATCTCCATCATTTTCCTCGCTGGACGCCATTTTCACTCCAATTATTTACCAGTCTAGAGCAGGGAGCACAGGGAAAGAGAAAGACACGCAATTTATGAAAATTTTCTGTTCGTGACATGCATTCAAATGAAGGTAATCATTTTCTCGTTGTGTGGTTTGTTGTATGCGAGATGGGAGTGGAAACATAGGATTCTTAATTTATTTAACCTCGACCAGCGACCCCGGGGAAAAAATTTCCATAAAAAATGAGTCTGCGATTTTCCGCTCTCCAAAGTGCCTAACTTACTAAATGAGTTTTGTACAAAAATACAGCTCATTTTTGGCAGCAATGCAAGTCCCTATCGTTTTGTCAGAGGGTATAGACAAGAAAATCTGATAACGAAAATGATAAGGGAGCTCAATTAAGGAAATGCATTTTTGTGGTCTGCCTTTCTGTCTCGGTTGTTGCCCTTCTGACATATTGGGAGTGAAAAGGATTCCGTCAGAGATTCCGGAAGGGAAGCTATTATCATCATGCACAATCAAAAGCGAAGCCAAGTCAATCTCGAAATTCCATCATGTCACCCCATTTACTCCCAATAGTGCCAATATAATCTACTTTACACTTCTTACTTTCCATACCAAACCAAATTCCTCTTTGCTCCAGCAGACACATGCCGTATGAAAAAGACACATTTTGCCGCAAGTGGGAAAAGGAGCATAATTTCATATTCTGCTTGACGCTCGAGGCATCATCATGTCAAGCTGTGGCTGCGGGTTCCCTCGACAGATTGAATTTCGGTTTTATACTCTCCTCGACCAGAGCTCATTCTACTCTTTCTCGGAGTTAGCATCCCGGTTTTCAGCTGAATGAAAGAATGTGAGCAGCACAGACACCACCGGCTCCTTGCTGACAGTTGGAAAACGGTTATATATGCATATGAGATGACAAGAGACACTCTGTATGCAAATGTTATGGGGTATAAAAATACGAGAGAAAAAACTTCTGTTCCGTCTCCTTCATCCCCTCTAAAACAAACTACTAGACAAATAACTCTCAAAGGCTGGGAAAGGAACAGCCTTGAGCGTAAGGATCATAGGTCACGCCTATTTTTTTCGAGAGCAAGGTAAACCAAACGAAGTAAATGAAATGTCTTTGGATATCATAAGGAATGTGTGTGGTAAAAACAACACCCCCGAAAGGAATTCTCCTCTTCTCTTGAGGAAATTCATCCGCAGCATCTATCTAGCTCTAATCAAGCATGCAGTAGTATTATACCCCAGCACCAGACTGTTTGTCTGCATGTGTACCTATAATAAATATCCTTGTATATTGTCTGATGCTCACATCAAATACCCTTATAAACTTCCTTATTTTACTATGGTAGTTTACTGTTTTGGGTAGTATGTTTCCTCCTCACTCCCTCCCTTTCTCCCTTCATCACCTCATCTTGCTTAGACTTGAACAAAGTTTACGTGCAATCTGCGACACCATCAAACCCTTTTACTAGCCGGATACAGTGGGTGAGTAAGTGCGAATGTCCGATTCTCAGTCGAATTCCCGGAACAAAATAACAAGCAGTCTGGTGGTGATGGTATAAAGGAAATGGTAGATATCAGTTATATACCTATACCTAAAATACATAGGTACACATCGTGAGATGAAGATTTTTATCTGTAATAGTACCCACACTAGATTCTTATGTGAAAAGCGCATTTTGGTGCATAGAATGCAGCTTTTGAGCTCAAGTTGGGAAACTCACACGATGCTTTCGTTTCAAATTATTGGTATGCAGTATACGTAACACCTATTATGGAATGAAGGGTACGACCCTATGTAAGAGAAAGTTTTGTTGGGAACTTCCCCTACAAATAAGAGAGTATCATCATTGTTCAACAAAAGTTGGAACGAAAAGCTCATATAATATTTTTAACTTTCCAACTTGTTTCCTAAAGAACAGACGATGAGAGACCGGTGACTTTCATTAGGACGTCTGTATTCTGATGAAGTGAAGCAAAAGCAAACGTAACCAGCAGCATCAGTCACTTTCTTAAGCTTGTTTGAGCAGCACACACACGTTCATGGATTTTACTACAAAAAACTGCATTGGCCAATGTAGGTTGTTTTCCTTGTGTACTTCCTAATGTCCCTTTTTTATGTAATGCAACAAAACCTCCCGGAAAGCCGTGTTCACAGTAGTGGAGACATGCTGACTCTAAAAATATAATATCTTTAATTTTATATATATTCTTACATCAAAGTGTGGTATAAGGATAAATATATCGATTTTCTGTGACTTGGGGCTCGAGCAAAAATGTGATGTGAGAGTATTTTCTATTTCTCCTCCTTTCTCTTCGAGATACGGAGAAAGAAGGAGAGAAAAAGTCTTAATGCTCGTTCCTCTCTCTTCCAAGAAAAAACATTTAATTTCGGGAAGAGGAAAACTTGTTCAAAATGCATAACAGTTTCTTGTTCATTATTTCTTCCTTTTCTTGTGGTGCTTACTATTTCGTTCGAAAGTAAAACAGGATAAAGTTTCTATTCTTCAAAGATTTTTCATTTTTTGGTATACAGTGTGCTAAGCATATATCTTCCGTTTCAGATAATGTGGAAGTGAAAGATGAGGGGTGATTTTCAAGAGCTGTGGGAAAACTAAAACTTTGACTGGAATGCAACTGCTCAGTATTCCTCTTCGGGAGACTGACTTGGGTAATGAGTATTGCTGTACTCAACCACTTGGTCCTCTGCAGGATTATTATATAAAGACCTCAAGGCAGCGGCAGCGTCAATCCAGGCTTGCTATTTTGGGGTTAATTTAGGTAAATCAAGTTATTTATATTTATTAAGTTTCGATCCTGTCTTTTATGTAATTAACCAAATAGCAATTATACTATTACTAATAACTCTTAATCGCGGCTTTTACTTGCATTTTCAGAGTAGCCATTGCATTTCGAGCACAGTTGGGATCTTCGTTCAGCATGTCGCTTACACCCAGTGTTATCACATTGCCAGCAACATTTGTCGCCATAACCTTCGCACTCCTTTTGCAGCCCAGTTCCACCGGAAGTCATCACGGGTCTACGCAACGGCATTTACAGAAACGACTGGAGGAAGTGTTTCATAGATTCTCCCCTCTTGTAACTAGCCATGCCACATTGAAACACGGCGACAACTGTATTTCTCCTTACGAGGAAAAGCTTCGCCAGCAAATCGCCGAAGAGTTACATTTAATAGCCACAAGTCACGCTACAGTTGGACGTGTCAAGGATGCAATCAAAAAAATGGAAGAATTTATGTCTATGAATGACAAGGAACTGTGTAACTACAAGCATTCCCTGGTTTGTGACCAGGATCTAAGAAAGTGTGTGTGTGGTCCTTTCCGAGCCAATGTCACCTATGTTTGGGAAGATCAAGAATGTCGTTTTTCGGAGGGCTCAATGTGTGCTGCCAAATCGAAAGCGGAGTGTGCCCAAGGGGCACGTTGCATTTCATTGACCACTTTGGAACCGTGTACTTCAGGACTATGCTTTTGCCAGAGGGAGTACTACCCAACAACAACCACGCCAGCACCGACAACTTCTGCTCCGTTTTTGGACGGTTATCCCGATAGTGTTCAAGTTTCATCTGGGGGAGATGGGGAAATTTCAAGGGAAGGCAGGTTTCAGCTTCACACTCCGACTCCGGAATCGTTCAGCAGTTCCTCAGAAGAGGAGGAGGAGGATGATGACGATGGTGACGAAGAAAAGGAGAGGATTATTATTGTTCAAGTCAGCGATGTCGAGAAAACGCCCGATCGAGAAGTCACAACCAGACAGCCGGCGATTAGTATAAATAATCAAGGCGAAGTCGACCTGCCTGAAGAAGTCGTAGAAGGGACAACCGTTCCATCTCCTATTGCCACTTCTCCAATTCCAACCCGACGCCAAGAGCTAACCACAACAATTCGTCGTTTGGAGAGGGATATCGAAAGCATTAAAAATTTGGATTTTGGTGATGAGTGTGCTTCACTTGGTGAAGAATCCAACTATGCTGATTATCGAAGACTTGTCAATGATATGGATTGTGTCACAACGGAAAACGACGAAGGAATCCTTAGGGAAATCATCACTAAGCTGGAAACAATTCTAGAATTGGGAAATAATATGTGTAATTGGACCCAACATTTGCAATGCAGCACCCAGTCAAAGAAATGCCAATGTCGTACTTCAAGTGAAGATTTGGACGGATATTATCTACTTTTCATGGAGGAACACAGGCAATGTGTGTTGGTGGAAAATTCCAGGTGCTTATCAACAGAATATTTAATTTCCAGAAAAGCTCCGGTTATTAACATTCCATGTGCAAGTGAAGCAAAATGTATTGCAGAAGAGACGAAGGCGGAGTGTAAGTCAAAAATTGAAAATTGCTTTTGCAGGAAAATTCCTAGACCTACTGAGGCAAGTAAGCAAAAGAAGAGCAAGCCTAAGAAAACTTCTACAGGTTCTCCGTCTTACCATTGTACCTATTTGAATCTTACTCTTTTCCTCGTTAATTTGCTAATTGTTAGAGTAATAATGTCTCAAATGATATCAAAGGGGTGAAGATATTTAAATCGCATTTTAAGTTTGAAGAATTCACGTAGTTTGCGCAAAAAAATATATCTAGATCCCTACTCAACAATCACACGGAAATATAATGCTGCCAAAAATGTAGCCGCTCTACTTAACAGAAAATCGTTATATTTGAGTAGATATAAAGATTCAAGAGCTAACTTTGCGATGATTTTTGCATTGTATGGATATATCATCTCTTATCGGAAAAAAACCCATTGAAATTTTCGCATATGTGAATCTTCTGATGTTTCATCCTAAAAGCCTAAAATGTTTCGTCGTGATCGCCAATGTCAGGCAATATTGGCATTCCGTCTCCGTCACACGTATACAGAAAAATATATCTTAGCAAAACTACTGCCAGACACTGATTTTGCATCGTATTTTGTATCAAAAAGCGCAACTTACGTTTTACATGTAATGTATCGTGTGCGTTTTTACCGCTTTTCTTACTAACAATGAAAATATAAGATTTCTAGAAAAAACTTAAATCCTTGTCTGAAAACACTATGCAAAATATAGATTAACAAAAGCAGATAGATAGATATAGCTACATCAGAGAAATATTGACAGAATTGAACAGTATTCGAAATTCCGTTTCATAACTAAATTTTGCTTTTTCTGGTTTCCGGTCTACCTTTCGATAAAATCCCTTCCGCACCTTTTCGAATTACCGCGAGCTGAATCACAATGAACCTATTGAGAGTATTTTAAACAAGAAAAGTATTATATTGTAGATGTGTAGGCTACCTCGTTGTTTGAGAACGCGTCTTAGCCTGTTATTCATTCGTAAAAATGATCACTGGACAAACAAATGTTGATGGAAAAACATAATCATTATATCATAAACGAACCTATTCACTTTCATTGCCAGTGCAGATTCTAAACAGAAACACATATTATTTATTCAATTAGAATAATATCCGTTTTGAGGCTTTACATATTAGGCAGAATGAAGAGGCTCTGCTCTAATTCTAGTTCTCACACTTGACCCTGCACTCCATCAAAAATAAATATGAAAACAATCGAATATAAAATACATACCTATTTGCATACCTATTCAATACTTATCGGCGAATACGAAACTTAAGTTAACTTTCCATTCTCAGGTTAAAATCATTACATAACATACTGAATGTAGTGATGAAAGTTAAAAGAGATTCCATCACACAAAAACTTATATATCATCATTAAATAAACCAATAAAATTGGCAAAACTCGTTATATGTATAGATACTTTGTAGTTTCAATTTTAGCAGTCGTTCATTCAGAATTTTTTAAAAAAATAACGACAAAACTTGTAACGAATGACTTGAGTGCTGAAGACTATAGCTGCCTTTTTAATTTTGTATGAAAAATGTTCAGCGCTAACATTTACAGACTTTCGCCAACGGTTTGTTTGGTACACTCGTACGCTACTTTGTATGATTGCCTTATAAAATCATGCCGTTTAATTCAAGGTGCTATTACATTACATGCTTTTATACTTGTGCAACCATATATGAACTCTATATTTACGATTAGATCGTAGAAATTTTCTAATTATAACAATCAGTTATAAAACCGTGACTTTTGTGTTTTACTATTTAATTTATAACTGTAGCGTAATGGTGTATAAGATTTCAAAAATTATCTACGTACTTATATGTGTAAGATTTGAAAAATGAAATTTATATTCGTTAGTACTTCTAAGCAAACTGATGACATCAATTACATTAATGAATTGTTAAAAGTCTGATTTGTGTTGCACAAAATTTATACACGAGTACAGTTTTTATTATTTTGCTGCTTATCAAAATTACGTTTAAGCTCCCAAAAAACTATGTCCCTATTCTTATCTTAGGGATGAACGTTCAAACGTTGTGTATTATCTAGGGAGTAAAGCGTTATGCCAGGAAAGGCCGTGCCAATGCGTTACATACTTATAAACCAACGATCTTTGCTTACGTTGTGCGTACTTGATTTGAATCCGAAAATTAATAGTTTGTGATACATCAAGCAAACCTTACGGAATCATTAGAAATCTAGAATTGGAAAACATAATGCAGCTTAACGAGCGAAGATAAGTTTTTGGAAACGAAAAGCACTTTAGAGGTCGTCTCTGTCCACTAACTTTGATAATACAATTACATTGTTTGTACAGTAATAGTGCTTCATCTTTTGCGCTCATATTTACACCACGTTTAGGGACACTTCTTATTATGTACGTTTAGATCTACAACGAAAATAAAATTGTTACCGTGTTAGATTGTATGATACAAGTGTTTAGAATAAAAGTATCCAGACTGTATAAAACATTCCAAATTGATAAGCCTGAAATCCCTTCCCTTAATTTTGAAAAAAGACTTAAAAATTCGTATGAAAATCGAAAGATTGGTGAAAGTGTCTTTGGAAGTGGAACATGTACAGACGGTCACCGTAATAGTGGTCGAAGGAAGTGAGGATTTAAAACACAATTTTATTAAAGTCTAGCATTTCTTATCGGCAAATGCCAATAATTCATTATGAAAAGTTTGTTAATTACTAAAAATAAAACAGGCTATAGAAAGAGATGAAAATTTAGGATAAAGAAAACTCTCTTCAAAATAATCCCTGTAAAGCATAACAGTATTAAATATAAATAGCAGAATTAATAGATTCACATGACAAGTCTACAGGTACAGTTAATTGATATTTACAAAAGGGTTTGTAAGGTTAAAAGAATGAAATGGCAATTTTGGCAATACATGATAATCGGTGCGAGTGCAAAAAGGGAGAGAAAACGATATATATATATAAATATATAGAGGTACCTACTTGTCTTTTTACATATATGTAAAATAATAGTTAAATAGTACCTGTACAGTATAGTTCTTGTCAATTGTTTCGTGTGTTATGGTTAGAAATTTAGAGAATGTGACAAACACGCTGAGGCATTCTACGTGTCGTAGAGTACCTTATAATTAATATACTTACAATTAGGAATTAATTAATTATTACTCAAATATTGTGCAAAAAAATAATAATTTACATAGTATTGTAATGTAACAGAACATCCATTTGCGCCTAATTTGTTGAATAAATAAATACGAACATATATAACATGCACATACAATTAATCTGCCACATTTGCTTTAAAACGAGCCAACTTAAAGACATCGGGGACGACGATTGCTTTAAATAAATTACAGCTGATTAGACATTACATTTAATTTCATTCATTATACGTTCATAAAATTAAACTTACTTTTAAGAGAAAAGCTCCACTCCAGTTATTAACATTCAACATTCCTTGTGCAAGTGTAGCAGCATGTATTAAAGAAAATTTCCCAAACCCACTGAACAAAGCAAGTAATAGCAGAGGACGAGGATGGAAGAGCAAAAGCATAAGAAAACTTACAGGTTCGCCCTCGCCGTCTTATCATATTGTGCCTATTTCAATCTTCCTCATTTCCTCGTTAATTTGCTAATTGTTATCTTGATCTAGAGTAATAATGCCTCAAACGATATCAAACGGGTCAAGATATTGAAATCCCATTTTAGTTTGAGGTATTCATGTAGTTTGCGAAACAAATATCTAGCTTTCGGACAGATCCCTATTCCCTACTCAGCAATATAAACTACCAAAAATAGAAAGATTTCCAAATTGAGTACAGTGTAACGTGTGTAAGATTTCCAAAATAAAAATCATGTGCGTAGTACTTGTAAGTAACGTAAGCATACTGAAATCAAACTACATTAGTAATGAATTGTTTAGGTCTAATTTGTGCTGCAGAAATTAATATACGAGTCCAATTGCCACCACGAAAAAACACATTGACTAACAAGCAATCGAAAAGTTAAAAAGTAAAAGAAAGTTTCCTTCTTAGAAAAAGTTTTAGGTAGAATAAAAGTTTACTACAATTTGCAATGAAAGTTGAATCCAATGCTCATTTATAAATTCATCAAAAGAAAAAGAAAACTCCTTTCACCATTGTATTGATGATCTTATTATTAGCCGCATTACTTTTACAGTCCATTAGGTTTTCATGCCTTAATCACAAATTCAAATAATTCTACTTTCGCCGTTTCAACTCATTTACTTGTTCGTAACTACTCAAAACTACTCTGATTTTTAAATAACTGCATGACACATTTAATGTCTCCATTTTCATATCTATCACTTTTCAAGGCCTACGGCCTACCTGCTACCTGCACGACACCACGAACCACGACACGACTCACTTGATCTAGGTGTGTGTGCGGTGCGTGCATGTGCGATGTGTGCAATTTATATCCAGAAAGTATCAATTCAGACCGACTGGATGTTTTTCTTCATGCGTCAAAATCAAAATATTTCTTCTTGCTTTGTTGATGTGTGGGTTGGCAATCGGCAATTTGAAAAATTATCGCTTTCTTAACCCAGTTTAATCGGCACTACTCTGTGAATTTAAAGTACACAGTGTAGCTGACTTGTGTAAATAAACAGTTTTCGCTGATATTGGTAATTGAGATACATTACTTTTCTACTGGGAAAGATGGCAGCCAAGAATGAAGAGTTTCAGAGAAAGTTCCAGGGTGAAGCTGAGAAGTATGCAGCATTAAATAAAAGTGAGTTTTGTGGAGGATTAATGAAAATGAAAAACTTACCAACCTTATCGACCAAGTTTATTGAAAATCTTACCAATTCATGAATCGTGTTAATTCATAATTAAAATTGTTATAATATTCCAGAACTTAATAAGCTTGTCACACAAAATCAGACCTTAGAGACTCAATTAAATGAAAATCAAATGGTGAAGGATGAGCTGGACATTACCAGGGAGGATGCTAGAGTTTTCAAATTAGTTGGACCAGTGATGGTACCTCAGACTGTTGACGATGCGAAAACCAACGTAAATCGTCGTATTGAATTCATCAAAGCAGAACTGTAAGTATTCCATGGAAAATATGACGGTTTTCCCCGGGTACCGGGGTTATTCATGTATAAACCGATAATGTCTCAATTTTGTACTCCAGAAAACGAAACTCAGATACAGTAGAAACTGTAACAAAAGAAGTGACAGCACAACGGGAAATTCTGAACGGATTAGAAATGCACGCCAGGCAAATGGCTGCTGCTGGGACGGCATCGGCATCGTAATATTTTATTTGCTTATTGTAATACGTTTTTTTATTTAAGCTAAAATCATAAAATTATTAATTAGTATGCCTCCAGCGATCTGTACATAATTCACGCCTAAGCCGACGAAAAAAAATTCTTAAATAATAAGATTAATCTTCACACTTCCGTTTGAATTATCTGCTTGTTTTCTAAATGTGATTTGTACCACATTCGAATATTATAGCGATGTCATATGTACTTCATCTTCAATCAAAATAAATGCTCCACATTAAACCTCCCAAACGATTAATAATATTCTGATGTATTGCTTGCAATAAAGACTCGATTCTGCTTTTATGGTTTATTTATTTCATTCAACAAATCCATTTGCTGACACTTAGTTTAATTACGTTTGTAATACCAGATAATTTACGTTTCATGTTTTAAATTGCCTTATTAAGTCAATTATTATAATCAATTCTATTTAGAATACACAGAAAAGGTAAGCGCTTCAGGCGTTAACTGCTAAGGAAACATTCACACACTATAACGTTCAGTATAAAGACATAAAATTTAACGTTTTCCACGGTATCATAATAATCTTAAACCCATGAATGTCACACAGTGTATGTACTTAGATTACTTAATCAAGTCTCTGAAGATACTCATATCTATCACTAAAAATCAGTCGAATCATGATCTTATTTATACCATTATAATATCCCTTAATACATATAATGATGTATGAAGTAGTAAATTCACCCCGATTAAACTGTGTAACGTGTATATCTTGATTTCCTCAAGATTACAATGCCATTTTAATGATTAATTTTAAGTTTATTAAACGGTTGACGTTGACCCTTAGTGACGATTTCTGTCATTATTATTACTCCAGTGTTTGCCAGTGCTACTGTTGTGATAAAATCCGTGGCTTTGGCTGCGGTAATGACCATTTCCACCATTACTACTGTGATGGCCGTTTCTAAAAGGACTGCGTCCCTGACTTCCTGAAAAATTCGAACCTGAGTGGGAGCTGGAATGGCGAGGTCTAGACACGATATTACCACTACTATTCGGTCTAGGGAGAAAATTACGCTTTTGCTTGGAAACATCGTCACCATTTGACCAGTTTTTAGACTCAGTACCACCCAGACTACCTCCACCACTTCGCCTGAATCCAGGCGCATTTCCATCGAGTAAGCTTGTCCACTGCGTGATTTGTTTTTTCCTGTCTTCCACATTTTGAAAACGATTTCCGAATGCACTTTCTGTTTCTCTCGGCAGGGATCGTGATCGACGAACTTTCTTGGTCTGCAAACAGATTCAAATCATCAAACATTCAATAGTATTTAAATGTTAACTTTCACATTACTCTAGCTAATAATTTACATTAAAACTTGACTGCCTTACCCTGCCTTCATCAAACTCGTCATCATACTCTTCTCCTAAACTTTTCTCACTAGACATCTTCCTATCTTCTTCCATCGATCTAGAAAGTAAGCTTGTCTGTCCATCCCAACCTAAAACTAATAAAAATACGTTGGGCGTCAAGGGTAAAGGATAAACATTTTTTAAGTTTGTAAGTATTAAGTATCAACACTCCTCGATACTCGGTATATTCAATATTCAACTTACCAGTATTTTCTCTTTTCAAGCGAGATACGTCAAATGCATTGCTTTCACTCGTCCCAGCACTACCGTCAGCTCGTTCTGCACGTCGCATATCGTTACTAGAGCCTCGTCTGTTTTTATCGTTATCAACACTGGGACTTCGACTAGGGTTTCGATCCCTTCGTCGTTCCCGATCTCTTTCCTGACTATGACTTTCTCTGTGCTCTCTGTCTCTTCGGTTGTCAGATGAATTGTAAGATGATTTTCTTTCAGAAGATTTGGAAAAGTCATCGCGTTTCCGTTTACTTTTACTACTTTCCTTATTGCCTAAGCTACTGGTACTAGTAGCAGATGAACTGGAAGAGGAGCGGCGCCTACTATGAGGACGCGACTTTCGAGGGGTGTCTTCTTCTGTTGGAGCTTTTCTTTTGATAGCATCTTTTTGAGAAGAATTTTCTCCTTTGGAAGCCGTAATGGACTCGGGGGGTAGTTTATTTTCTACGGACAAAGCCCTGTCTGACGATGGTGAAGTTCTGGCAGCTTTCGGACTTTTTGGCGGTGTAATAGGCAGTTCTGGGTTCTTAACCGGGGACTGTGTGTCTCGATGTTTCAGTCTTTTGCCATTTGAGGACACACGCCCACCATCTTTATCACTTTCTTCATTTTCATCGTCATTGTATGGGACCAATTTAACTGAGTGGTCTGATTTATTTTCTTTTGAAGCTGTTGCTGACGGTGAGCTTCCATTATTAGAACTGTTTCCACTTGAGGTGGGGGAAATGGGTAATTTTGAAGAATTTGTTAACGACACACCAGGTCTCAAAATATTAATCTTCTTTGGAGGACATAGACCTCCTCCAACCGGAGACCGTAACCCAAAGGAGATCACCTTCCTGTCTGTATTGAGCCTCGAACCTAAGGCAGTTTGACTATTTGTAGTACCATTTACTGATTCAGATGACGATGATATACTTCCATTTGTTAGTGCAGATTTTGATTCCTTTTCACAACCTTGAACGAGTTTGGATTGAAACGGAGGAACCTTGGGATTAGGAGTCTTCGGAAATATAGAATTCGTATACGACGATGAAGTGGATGATGTGACAGTACTTGAAGGATAACTCGAATTCGATACGTTGGTTGAATAGTTTGAAGTTGATGAAGCAGAGGATTCTGGAGATTTGAGAGTTCGTCGGTCCATTTCATAGATGATAACATATGCATCATTGTTCAAGGCATTCGCAACCGTTACTTGATGTACATAGCTATCGTCAAATTGATAGAAGTGCCCATTGGAGGCTTCTGCAATTGCAGTGTAATGTCCACAGTTAGGAGAAGATCCCAAGTGAGTTACTAATGCCACTAATCTATAACGTAGGTCCTGCAAAATAATTAAAAATTCCTTATGTAACTCAACTTAATCATATAACTGCTTGTAATAATATTAGACATATTGCTTTAGAATTATGCATTACCGAACAGCCATTAGCTTGCTTCGACTTATGCATATATTTGGACATATTTAGGATGCGGTTACAATGAATCCTTTTGGCAATTTTGGTTCCATACAGAGTAAAACGTTTCAATTGAAGACACAACACGACAGGAGGCATTTCTAAGGAAAACTGTTTTGTAGCTTGACTGATAGTTCGGCATTTTTCGCACTTATAGTCATTGTTATCTAATCTATAGATGGAGAAACAACATAAGAATTTTAGATCACTTAATAAATACTAGTGAATGAATTGTCTAAAAGTTAAACAGGTAGTGTGGTGTGATGACCAAACCTTTCTTTTTTGAAATGATTCATGAGTGCATCTTCAAGTGTAGTGACGTGGCGGATATCCAGTTGAAGCTCGGCCGTTGGCTGGAATGTTGTCGAGACGTAGTGGCATTTTAAACATGTAACTGAAATAATTTCCCAACTTCATATTATTCATACTGATTTAATTAGAAACACATCTCAGCAACATTTAACAAATACAAATATCAAACCTTCTGTTCTAAGGTATCCCCCAAATATTTGTCCTAAAGGGTTCGTTTCTTTTGACCGGTTATCTAAGCGTAAACAGTTGATCGCAGCCAGATATGACCTTTCCATTGATTCGAATAAATACCTTAAAAACTCGTGCGCATCTTCTTGTCTTCCGTGGGAAAAATGACGACAGATAGCTACAAGGAAAGGAAAAAGAAAACATGCACACTATTGTTAGCCCGATTGAAATTAATTCCTGCTAACTGTGATATAATTATTATAACTTACATCGGAGGCGATTAATAATTTCGACAGGTCTGATTGCAGAAGGAGCGGAACTTTGTCGATTCATGGCTGAGTCCAGTGTTTTCTTCATTGCACATACGATGCAATTCACTGTTGTAATATAGAAATGATTACATATTAAGTCAATTATCAAATATAGGATCTGATGATTTAATACACGTTACCATTTCAATCCCGTTACATCTCATAATATTAAAAATAATATTTCGTTTGTACGTACTATTATCCTGGCAGTGCTTCCTATGCTCCGCGTCATGTTTCAGCCAGTTTATGAAAGCTGGAACATGGAACACAGCTTGAAGTGATGCATTTAAGTAACAACTATTTCCCATGTTATAAAATCCAGCACCAACAGGCATCTTTTCTATATAGCCAGGAGTAATTTTATCACGTGGGTATAAAATCCTTTTCGGCTGAGGTAATTGATGACCTTGGCTGCTGTTAGAACTATTATTGCCACTTGAGCTGCAGCTGCCCCCATTTCTCGCAGGAGAACTTGTTAAGGTTGAGGAAGAAGCCGAGGTATGCACAGACGGGGTTTCTGGTCTTGGAGTGGCTGACGAGGAGTGTCCATTCTCCATTAAATCCTTCATTTTAAAAACTTTTTTACCGTCTGGCTGCTTTTTGGTCAGAAATAAATTTTCCTTCCCTTCTGCTCCACCGGAAGTAACTCCTGTTTGCTTCAGCTTTTGTATAGCACCAACACCACCGCCACTTTTAGCTTCTTGAATTATTTTTTCTACTTCTTCAACGGAACTACCCTCCTTTAATAGTCGTTTTCTAAGTTTTGCAAGCTTCTTCTTTTCTTTGCTATTTTCTTTGAGCTGCTTCAATATTTCAAAAGAGTTCCGTGTCCCAATTGCAGTCTTCGATTTGTCTTTTCCTTTCAAATTCGTAATACCACAAACTCCCTCGCCAGGAACTATATTTTTCACGTTTTGCGCCTTACAAGCCGTCGAAGATGAGTTTAAACACTCAATATCTTTGGGAATTGTCGCCCCATTTGTGAAACCTTCTGATGTAAACGTTACCTCCGAAGCTTGCTCAATCCACAAATCAAACTCGCTGTGGAATTTCAAATCGTTTGAATTTCTCCCAAGGCCTACTCCTCCTTTTCTAGGCTTTCCACACTCCCCGGATTTAAGTTGCTTGTAATTAGACAACTTAAAATTTTTCTGTGCCCGAGCCAATGAAGACTGAAGGGCAGCAGTAACTAAATCTTCTCCAGAAACTGGTCGCATCTCATGATTAGATGGCGCTTACGCTGCTCGGGACCTAAAGGATTTCCAAATTTCAAATGTAATTCAAATATCGCATTTCGTATACATGCAGAAATTCCGAAAAAAATCATGCAAGTTTATACTGGTTTTAACATAATAAACCCCACTATATAATACATTTAAAATTAGGATAGGAAATAGGATTATACGAAACAGAAAAATGTGGAATAAAAATTTATATGCACAACAAAATGTGACGAACAAAAGCTCGTAGATAATCCTCGCCCGTCCATTTTCGTCAATTACACACATTGTGAAACACAAAAACAATCTAATTTCTTAACAGAATCAGCAATTCCACTGACTGAAGACGTAATAAGAAAATTACACACAGATCGGACATTAGCCAATCCCCGAACTGTACCTGTAATTCTGCTTATTTCATTGGTATAAGAAAGGAAAGTACGTCAACAGCTAGTTTGGAATTTTCAAAATGTAACAGTACGGCCGGCCTTCGGCCTTGGGCATACAAATTGTGAAATCGGTTCGGTTTATCGATTAAGTTGGAAGTCTCAACTTCAATTTTGCTCTACGTAAAGATTACATTGCACAGAATTTTAAACTTTTTAACAATGAGATCTCGAGAACTTTCTTGATTATGATTTAAAACAGATGACGCATAAGTCATCGTCCCCACTTTTCACTCGATACAATGTACTACTACCACCTCACTCCTTTCATTCTTTTACCTTAATTTTTTGTATTTTTCGACAGACAACAGGCAATGGATAGATAATCTTCTGCTTTAATTATTAAAAGGGGTAATATTGCCACGCATATCACACCGCGCGCGCTCTCACCTTAAGTTGGAAATATCAGCGTAACGTGGAACTCGCTATTTTCAAAGAAAGCCAAGGCACACGGCACACACCGTAGAGCTCCTGTCCTTTGTCAAGTTTGCAATGTCAGTCGAGTAGATTTAACAATATTTGAAATTTAATAAGTGACCCGACACACGAAAGTCAGCTGGCCAAATGTGACCTAAACCAGTGGAGGTTTCCGACATTTGGCGCATTTTCAGATCAACATTATATATATCCCAAAAGACATGAATCGTAGTAATAATAGTAATGCCTATTTGCCTATAGATTACAGCGAGGAGAGAAAATCAGGCAGCTTTATGTGGAATGGATATCATAAAACCTTATACCAAAGAGATCTTTATAAGCTCTATAACAAAACCACGGAAATATTCAGATCACACAGGTCCAAGAAGCCATGTACGTAAAGGGGGTCCTTCAAATCCTTGCGTGGTGGCTCTGTCCATATTTCTAGGAACAGGCATAGGCATAATAATGCATGGTATCAAAATGTTTTGTACCTTGTGTCTCACTTGTTCAAGTAAGGAATATCCTTTACTATCTGTATCATTTTATATGAGCATAAGGATGTGTTTTTTATAAATGTAGAGCATACTACGACTACATGATGCTCATGCATGCTACTGCTACTATTCACATTCACCTCACACACTCATTCTGCTTTTCTGGCTGACTCTGTTCTGTTCTGTTTCGATTCGAAGTGAGTGTACAAGTACAAGTGTACTGTAGTGTAGAACAGTACGTCGCTGATGATGAGATGATACAAAATATACAAACAAGTCAGACACCGAGTGCCCCACCACAACACAATAGTTACCTAAGTACACTACATATCGGACGTAAAGAAAATTAGGCAAGCTTGAAACAGGCATACACCAGCAGAAAAGGACATTGACGAAGAACGAGACTGAGACATACGAAGAAGTACGCTGTTTGTGGATCAAGGATTTCGCTGAAGTAGAGAGAGACAGACATATTATGCATAGTATGCTCTGACTGAACTGCGAGGCATCTCTATCACTCACTGCTCGTACTCAATTATAGTAGACCTATATGCGGATTCTCTATTCTTTAGAAATGAATGCCTATTTTGATGTACAAAAGGGAAGGAATCGACAGCATTTTTAAGGTACAATTCTTCCTGTCCGTCCGTCAGGTCCGGCCATTTTTTGTCTTCCATGCTCTTCGGGCGGATATTCAATTCGAACATTGCAAATACACCATTTAATTTTACCAATTATAATAAATGTATTTGGTTTTCGAACTTGTTTGAGAATTTAAACCCGATAATTTTGTGAAACCCAGTCACCCACCAGCCAGTCTCACGCTGTTGCCCACCAAGAATAAAATTGAAGTACAGAGATCAAATTAAAGTTAGTATGTAGATCAATTCTCTCAATGTATGCAGTAGTTTTCTTTTAATTGAGTAAACTTTTTTCCAATATTACATACTTACATCAAGTACTATGGGGTTTAAGGGTTTACTTTATATCTCATACACATGCAAAATAAATACACTCCATGTGTTGGTAAAATTCGTTATCGTTATTAAATGTTTGTTTGAGGGTAAAAAGGAAATGTGCTTCATACGTATATCGCATCGGCACCTCACGGGTTGCTGTGTTTTATCTATATTCACACTAACTATATATCTATAAAACGTCTATAAGTGTGTTTTCTTTCATTAGCATAATTGCAGAGGTTTTATCATTTTTGTAACACACCAGCTCACCCAACTTTATGCATGCGTAAAAACGGCCGGCTACTTCTACCAAGTGGCGCTTGCGTTCTTGCATAAAAATGTGCATACCGAATCTTTATTGTATGCACGACACACTGACCTTTAATATCTTAAATCGTGTCCTATGGACACTCTATCACTACTCCACTACTATGTATCTGTAGTCTGCTGTAGTATCAGGGACTTCTCCGGGAGGATTTCACCTTTTGTTTTCAGCTTCGTTCCAGATCTTATGTATTATGGGTGACTACCACTACACACCAATATATTACTTAACAAAAAATATTTATTTATAAAATAACAATTTAAGTACGGTATGAATTAAATATGGTGGAATAATGATGCGACTCATATCTTTTCCCATGATCGTATTAAATAATGCGTAAATAAACGGAAAAAGTCTCTGAAATGAACGTCAAAAATATATATACAAACATGTTATCATGAAGTTTAAACCATTTTTTGCTTTTTCGTATCTGGTGCTTCATCATCTTCTCCAGAATCGAAAATTGGTTTCGGCTGGTTTCTATTAGAACAAAGAACCTTAAATTAAAGATTCAAATCATATACACATTTAAAACTCACTCATCGTAATTTGAATTTAATTCTGAAAAGGCAAAGTTTGAAACATTTGATGTACTGATCAAAAAAATACACTGTAATCATGTAAAAACTATTAATGGTCAACCTTGCTTTAATTTCTTCTCTTTTGGGGTTCCTTGGCTTATCGCCTTTAAACATGGGTAAAGAACTCGGAGTAATAATAATTTTCCCCGAAAAATCCTCTGTCATTACAGACGCTCGTTGTTGTTTCGGTTTGGATCCGTGCACAAGCAGAGCACCTCTGTTGGACTTGGTTAAGTCATAAAGAATGGAAAATGTGCCGGTTGAGGAAGTTAAGAATATTTGATTTATTCGGTGATGCCAGGCTGTTCTAATAAGAATTTGATTTTCAAACTCTAACTCCTTTGTGAAAGTATAGTCTAGAGTGGACAGGAAGTACAATTTTGAATGAGTTAAAATTTCGTCCCTTGCACGACCAGTTTGTCCTGCAGGTAGCGATGGAATCAAAAGATGCCTGTCGTCAGGACTAAATGTAAGGTCCGTTCTGAAATGAAAGTATACAATTATAGCATCAGTACTGTCATGTCATGCTGTTAAGCACTCAATCATTATGAGCCAGGAATGCATAAGATCAATAAGATGGCAATAATATAAAATGACATACGTAGCATATTTAGCAGGGTGCTGATCCGATTTCCACAGTGTTTGCTTCCAATTCCGCGTATCCCAAATATTTACAACAGCATCCTCCCCTCTCGACGCAACTTGAAGCCCGGAATTGGAATATACTACGCAAAATGTATCTGTATTCGGCGTGTGTGCTTTTTTTATAGTTGCAGTCGGCAAAACCAAGGGACGTCTTGTGTCCCACATGAAGATGTTTCCATCTATCCCTGCTCCCATAAAGCAATTTCCATCACGGGAAAAACAACATGCAGTTACTCGGCTTTTGCGGCCAGTAGTTCCTCGAATTTTTACAACAGTCTTGTGCGTTCGAGGATTATTCACATCCCAAACGCGAACTGTGCTGTAATTGTTACACAAACGACAACAACATCATTGTTATAAATAATATGAAACTATACTTTATTTCAATACGATGCTTCAATGCTTACCCATCGTCAGATGATGTTAGAAAAGTCTCCCTTTGCTTTGGATTAAACTGACCCCCAGTCAGAGCAGCTACATGGCCCTTCGTTTTAGCCATGTCAACTATATATTGGTCTCCTTTCACACATTCCAAAAGTTCTGACCCATCCCGATCAACTACTTTTGCCTTATATCAAAAATGAAAAACAGTAGAAATACAAGTGTTCGTAACTCATTTTAAACCATGGATGCAAATATTGTAGGTTAAAAATTCAAAATTATTCATGTGCCTACCTGAGAATTACCAGAAATAACAAGTAAAGCGTCTCCAC
This sequence comes from Sinodicranocentrus sp. ZH6, assembly GCA_027743935.1. Lineage (NCBI taxonomy): Eukaryota > Metazoa > Arthropoda > Collembola > Entomobryomorpha > Entomobryidae > Sinodicranocentrus > Sinodicranocentrus sp. ZH6. The sequence goes on along the minus strand of JAHZNA010003881.1, from coordinate 1,695 downwards.
TTGATGAATAGCTTATATGCTTGATAGGATGACATTCACAAGGTCTCATCGCTCGAAAAGCATGGCGATTTTTAAGACCAGTGAAGTCCCATAGTTTTACATCATAATCCAACGAACCGGTCGCAAATCTACCGCCTGGTGGATCAACTGAGAGAGCAGTAACTGGCTGATTGCCGTGCTCCAAGTCCAAACGTTCAGTAAGAGGGAAAAGACGAGTTCTGTCTTCTTCATCTTCCGAATCACTAATATGACAGACAAAACGTAAAAATTTATTATGATATTAATCTCACTACGCATACGTCACACATACATACAGCTATATACTTGCTCAGTCAAATATTTAACCAGCTACACTTTATAGTCTATAGTAAAGTACCTACTAACTGCTTCATCATCATTTTCACCCTTATCACTGTCACTATCATCATCACCACTGCTTTCGTACTCGGATCTTCCACTTTCCTGTTGGGATGTTTTAGCCTCCGGCTGCGCCGGGGGCGGCATTGGACCTATGAGTTCGTCGTCGTCGTCACTTTCTTCGGCTTTTTTAACTACTGCATCCTCTTTCTATTATTGACCAACAATCATAAAATAAATATAATTGGTATAGATTTAAGCATTTTACATTTGGGGTTTACAGTTTACGCCACTCATGGTTTAGTCAAGTAAACACGAGAATTACCCCGATTTTATCCAATTTTACAATAAAGTCGTCTTCGGTGTCCTCAGCATCAACTTCAATTCTGGTATCAGTTTCTCCTGGCATTGCCTTCTTCGAGCTTTTAATTTGCTCCATCAGCTCTTTCACGTTGAACCTTTTTGCTGATTTTTGCTGATCAGGTTTCTTGGAAGTTGTAAAATCACTAAATCCCATGATTGCCTTCATTTTTTCTTCTTCTTCATCGACGACCTCCACGGCCTCCGCCTCGCTTTCCCCTGTTTTTGTTTCTTCTTCTTGAACTTGCTTATCCCATGAGAACGATCCAAAACCGCCCCCTTCTGACCTTCCCTCATTGGAGCCTTCATCTTGGGAATTCGCTAACTCATCAATGCTTTGCGAAACTATTTTTTCTGGTGAGCTTCCTCTACCCACTGGATTCACAGTAGTACTACTAGACGCGAGAGAAATCTTTCCAAATGTTATCTTTCTACTAAACCCCCCACCCCCTAGTGGTGGTTCAAAAGCAGGGTTTCTGGCGTTCATTTCAGAGACTCGTTTTCCCTTAAGAAACTTTAGAAATGTTCGTTCACGTTACGTTCAACGTTAACTCGCTTATACTCGACTGCCTCCAGCATATCACCTGTGCATTAACCGATTCGCCCTGTCAGCTATGAATGCTTTTAACAATCTACCCAGACCTCATGAACAATCAGAACACCGTCCGTTGCTGACTTGGATTTCGATAACCCTGCTAATCCTAACCTTATGTATTTTTAAATTATTTATATACTTTAATTGTTTTCATATATTACTTACGCCGATGTATGTAGTTGTGTTTACAAAGACATAAAATCAATTTTCGCGCATCTTAGTGTACCCCAAATTTGCTCATTGATGTTTGCTAATCCTACTTGTAGCTGTAGCCCTTCCACCTAAAGAGAAGTAAGGTGGAAGGTCCCAAGCTTACCAAAGCGGGTCCCCACCAGTATCTTACCATATTGGGTCCCCACCATACCGAAGTGGGTCTCCACCGG
>JAHZNA010003880.1:0-12006 GCA_027743935.1 Sinodicranocentrus sp. ZH6 | reverse complement strand
AAAAAAAATCATGCCCCTTACTAAGCAATATCCAACCTTGCATACTCAACCAACCACCCACCGGGTACATCGTTCGCTTATTATATAGGATAATCACATTCATTTATCCCCGGTGATGATTTAAAATGCGCCTCGTATTCAACAAAATACGGAAATAGAAATATGTAATATTTTGCAATATGTCTTTTTTCATGTAAGAGAAGTAAGAGAACCACCCTTTTTAATGAGGCAAGCATCCTTTGTCACAAAAATGCAGCAGTCATTAAATTAATGTTTGTTAACAATGCTTTTCGCGTGACAAGACCGAGTTTAACTATTCCAATGAAAATATTGTAGCCCATTATAACCCTACACGCCTACTTATTGATTAATACTTATGTAAATAACGAGCTCTTTAACAAAACACAGATACACACCTTTTCCCCTCTCTTTCCTCTACTATTCTGTTCTGGCAGGTTCTGTGAAGTAATCTCTGTTCCATTTCCAGTTTAACTCAAATATTCCTCATACTCAACTGTCAATTTCACTATTTGAAATGGAATGGGTGACCCTCTCCTGAGCAAAATACTTTGTGCCTACTTCGACTTCACTTACCATTCTCGAATATTTCCTTTCCGTTTCTATAAAGATATCAATGGAAGATTACAACATCACCAGACAAGTACATTAGTAAAGGTAACATGCTCTAGTAATCATAGTTAACATTTGATCTTTGTTAAACAATTTATTAAACCATTCCACCAGATAATTTTATTCCTTGGATTTTCCTTCATCGCCAACTTTGAAGCGCCTGGAGACGCCATCAAGGAAATGACCTCGTTGAAAGCCTCCACCAAAGGAAATCCATTTCTATATCTATCCTTTTTCACCACAATTGTCTGGCCAATAATCTACTTAATAAACTCCCGACTAATGTACTTCCGACCAAAAGCAATTCTTCAAATTATACACTCCCTACAAAGTCACGAGACACAATATCCCCTTCACTGGAAACCTTTTCCAATCCTATATTCTCGGACATTTTGGTTATTCACATTTTCCACAGCAAGCTTATCATATTGCACACTTGGGGTACTTCAAGTAATTCAAACTAGTAATATTACTCAAGCTGTGATCACTTCACGGGAATATTTTTCCATGGATGATTTTACTGGTCACGTGTTTTCGTCTGAGAATCAATTATCAAGCTATTTTGTTCTCATTTTTGTCCCAACTTTAAAAGCACTTGTGGCACTTTATGATTTAAATGTTTTTATCTTCTTTATCATGCCTATTGCTTGTCTTTTCGTGACGGCGAAAAGTTTCAGCTCAAAAGTTACCCAATTCACGAAGGAAAGGAAATCCGCAAAATTACTGAGGAAACAAGATCTTGACAATATTCTTTCAGAATTTAAAAGTTTAAAAAGACTAATTTCAATCCAAAATAAAATATTTCGGATTGACTGCTCCTTATGGATTATCGGTGACTTATGCTACTACTCAATATTCCTCGATGACATTTTTATCCTGGATGGGGATATCATCATTGGGATTTATCGAACAGTTTTAGTTCTGTTGGCAGTCATGTACTACTTCATTTTGGCGGAGATTCAGAGAAACGTGAGTTCAAACAGAATTAATTTTCTTGCATAAGAAATGTTGATCTAGTTTTTACTCATTGATCTACAGACAGATAAAATCCAGGAATTAGTTCGAATCCAAGTTGTGTCGAGGTTATTACAACAGAGAAAACTAGACCTGATATTTTTCCAGTGTAGGAAAAAGCGGGACATGGGACTGACCGCTATTTCGTTAACTATTTCATTTGGAATGTTGGGAGATGTACAAGAAAATTATTTTAAATAAATAAACTTAATCGCGTAATAATAAACTACTACTAATTATTTTCCAATAGCTACTTCGAAACATGATGGAGTTCTTTTTGCTCACAACCGAGTACAAAATGACGAGTGAACTTTGAAGGAAATTAGGAGACAGGACGAAAACCAAAAAAAAATGATATTTTTAAGCTCGTTTTTATACATAATAATTCTCAAGACATGAAATACTGTTAATGTAAATAGTTCATAATCTAATTTTCACGACTTTATGATTTTTAGCTAAACAATCTACTATGACAAGAAATGAGTTCAAATTACACTTATTTTTTAAAAGTCAAATATACAAAACAAAATTGCTCCCATCTGGTTTTACAGTTGATGGTACCATTCATATGATGTAAAATAAATTGTTACCTTTGAGTATCTAGTTGTTTTTTTTACTTGAATTAAGTTCAAGAGCATGCATTTAACTGACTGAAGCAAGAAAATGGAAAATAAATAAATAAATTTAACTTCTCGGCGTCCTCCACGTGTGCCATTGAGGTTCTGCCAGTGGACCATTGGGAATGGGAGGGATGTTTTGGGGAGGTTTAGCTTCATCCTCATTCTCACCGTTTTCCACCCTAGCGGGATTATTCTCCAGAGGGAGTTCTTTTACGAGAACGGGAGGAGGAGGATCATCTTCAACCTGAGGAATTCATGTTGGGAAATAATGTATACTCAAGTTGTGTGTGCTTCTTATCATCAATGATAAATGAATTACTGTTTTAAACATACCGGGTCTACTGGCCTGGCTTCCTGATTTAGAGATCCTGAATCAGGCATTCCTGGAACTTCCCCTGGAATCTCCTTCCTTTCCCCTTTGGATTTTATTGCCAGTCGTTTTGCCACTGGTTCCAGCCTTTTTTCTTCCCCCTTTTGTTGAATCCCTTCCTGTCCATTAAGCTGCCTTCTCTCGTCCACGACGTCCACTGTCCTTTTCCTTGTCTCCTCTTGCCTAACCTCTACAGTCTGATCTTCCCTCTGTTTTTGTTCCTCGGCTGCTTCCTTTTCTCGAATATGATGTCTTGAATAGTGATGCCACAATGTGGTAGCTCGTCCACACTTTAAATCACACTGAGGACATTGACTTATAGGTCCTTGTGGATTGTGGAATATCACCTTATGCTCTTCCAGGTAGCGTACAGTTCGGAATTTTCTGTCGCAAAGTTCACAAACCTCAGTCAAAGTATCTTCACCATTTGGATCAGAAGTACTTCCTCCACTTGGGGAAAATTCTCCTGCATTTGTTGTAATAACTGAACTTCTTGAAGTTGAAGGTACGGGAAGAGTTGAAGAAAAAATCGGAGTGGAAGATCCATTGAGAACTGTGTAAGTAGGCGTTGATGAAGTTGAAGGTACTGGGGTAGTTGAGGATGCGCGGAGAACTAAAGTTGGTGGATGAATTAAAGGTGCAGAGGAAGCTGAAGTTGAAGGCTCTTCTTGGAGTGGAGTAGTTTTTACAGATTCAGATTTTCGTGGTCTTCCTCTCCCTCGTTTTATGGGAACTTGGTCATCATTTTCTGCTTTTGGAATAGGTGCCTTCTCCACTGCTTCAGGAATAGGTGCCTTCTCCACTGCTTCAGGAATAGGTGCCTTCTCCACTGCTTCAGGAATAGGCGCCTTCTCCACTGCTTCAGGAATAGGTCCCTTCTCCACTGCTTCAGGAATAGGTGCCTTCTCCACTACTTCAGGAATAGGTGCCTTCTCCACTGCTTCAGGAATAGGTGCCTTCTCCACTGATTTTGGAATTGGTGTCTTCTCCACTACTTTTGGAACCGATGCCTTCTTCACTTCTTTTCGACTAGCTGCTTTCTTTACTTTGCTCTCCTTCATTTTCGGTTCTTTTACTACTCTTTCCAATTTTCCACCTTTAAAAAGAAGAATTAGTAATTACCTCTTATAATATGTAATTAGCACCTTTTATTACTTTACCCCTACCAACTAAAGTTTAGCTGTTTAAGACTTACCGGAAGTTGTTACAGAATCAATCTTTTTCTGAGATTTTACATTCTCAACCCCATGACGTTTCAAACAGTGCTCTCTCAACTGCCCCATTTTGCTAAAGCCACGACTGCACACATGACATCGAAACGGTCTCTCTTCAGTATGAATTAAACGATGCCTTCGCACATGATCTGGACGAGAAAATGCTCTAGTACAAATTGTACATTTAAACGGCTTCTCCTTGGTTGTAACAGTTTCTGATACTTTCTTATCATCTACCGAGTGGACAGAAGCATTATGCTCCATCAGCTCTGGAAATCTTGCAAACGTCAACCGACACTCGGAACACTTGAAAGGTTTCAGCTTGTGATCAGCCTTTGCATGGTCTTTAAGGGCTTTCGCGGTAGGAAATGTTTTCTTGCAGTTGGTCTCACTGCACATGAAGCCTTCACCTTTGTGTTGCTTGTCAAAGTGACTTTGGATACTGGAACTGTCGGCGAATCCTTTTTTGCAAAATCTGCAGTAAAACGGGTGCTTAGTGGAGTGAAGCCTGAGAGTGTGTTTATAGAGATAGACAGCACGATCGAAGGAGAGTTTGCAGATATTACAAAAGGGACGATTTTTCTTAGTTTGTTTTTTTGTAACGGTTTCCTTTTTCTTGGCGGCTTTTTCCGTAACTTTTAACTTCTTGGCAGGTTCCATTCGTATCGTGGAAGTGGATGACTGTCGCTTTAAAGCCTTTACTGGTTCTTGCTTGGAAGTAGCTTTCGTCACAGTTACAGTCTCTTCTGCTCCAGTTGTAACTTTTCTTGGCCTTCCCCTTCCACGTTTTTCTGGTTGAGGTGTATCATCATTTTTTGAAGAGAGTTTTGCCTTAGTCTTCTCTGGCTTGAGGCTTGAGATTGATTTGGAAGCCTTCAATCTTGTTGGCGTCATTGATCTTGCTGATAAGTTAATAGGTTCGTCTTGATCAATGTCAGGAGGAGGACAGGACTTGCCTCTCGTCCGCATTTTTCCAAGATGTAGAGTCAGGAAGATGAAAGTCAAAAATTAAAACCTGTGGGGGTACATATTAATATAACAAACGTCATTTAAAACATAAACGTGTGAAATATTTAATTAACTGCAAGCTTTTATTATATATGTATGTTTATTACTAATAATTATATATTCACAAACCAGCAGTACAACTGGAAGTCAATCAGCACAGCCAGCAACCAAGAGTTGAGTGTACTCTCCACTTAGGTTGAATGATTAAGGGAAAACACAAAATTAAATATTTTCCACGAATAGTCAACAATCACCGCACCGATGACTGACGGAAGAAATTAATTGTCCACAGCTAACAGCTGACAGCTGACAGCGCGGTCAAAACTATTCACAATATAATCCCCTGCCTCCACCAAAATAGTTTCGTCACCGCGCCTATTTATTATAAATTCCTTTCTTGAGTCCTATTTTGTAACAAAAAAGAAATCCACCATTAGTTATTTATAGACACTATTTAATTCATATAGCTATTTCTATTCAGTTGAGAAATGAGGATTAATTGAAAACAGCCACTACTGACTACAAAATACAACCTCCCAAACAGACAACAGATGACAGAAAAAATATATTAAATTCCCTCGTGAATCCCTTTACTCTTTTGTCTAATGTCTCTGTGCTCAACAAATGACAAATAACAATAAATACTATTACCCAAACACAATTAACAATGATGACCACAGACAGAACAGACAACTAACCACCATAACCTTTCCAAACTATAGCCCACTATCGATAAATGCTTATCAACGATTTTTCCTCAGTCAATTCTATTTTTCCCTTTTCCCTCAGATGTCAGATAAACATTAATCCCTACATTCAACATTTTACATCAAATAACTCACAACTCATTACGTAGCAACTAACCATCAACAAAACTTAAATACAAATAATAATTACCCACTGCTACCACCACTTACTAAATACTAAATGCCTCGAAACACATTAAACACTACCCATTTAACTTTAACCACCTACATCCCACACACAACATACAAAATCCCTCATCCAAAATCCCCTCAAGTATTACCTATCCCCCCTCCTTCTCCCACTTCAAAAAATTAAAACTAACACACCTCCCACTTCCCTATCCCAACTAGTTAATTACAAACCTTTAAAGTAGTCACTAATCATCTACAATCATCATTAAAAATGGAAACCCCTCTCCCTCCAATTTCCCCTAGCTTTCCTCTACAAAAAAAACTCCCATCTCAACCTCAAAGTTTACCAAATTTCCACAACTTCATCCCCCCAAATGTAACACCAATCAAAAGCCAAACAATCATTATCTCTAATTGGAATTACTTTACCTTTGCAAACTAGTCAAAACATAATTAAAATTATCTTTCAAATAATTATCCTCTCTCCCCTCTTTCCTCTCCCATTCTATCAATGTTATATTCTCGTTTTTTTACGCTGAAGCACAAAAGCCGGACCTCAAAACCTTACGGAAAAACTCGAGCATAAAAAGAGAATACATGGGAAGGAATAGGAAAAAAATATTGGATCATTTTCCAGTGCATCCAACAAACAAGCCAAATGTTTTATATTTCGAGGGAGCCTCAGAGAAAGATATCATCCTCATCCACGCTATGAAGTTGAGAGAGAAGAAGAAAAATGCCTACATTGTAAATTTGTAATACCCAGTTGTGGTGACGTGGTGATATATGAGCATATGAATGTCGGAATTGAGGTTAATTCTTTTTTATGGATGAACCAAGCTCCAAGTTGATTATGGCTTTATGGCATTTTTCCTGGAAATGGGTCATTACGTGAGAAATCGCTGATGGGGATTATAGGGAATTTTATAAGGGAATTGGGGGCGAGTTCGGAAGTAAATAAGTTCATTAGGAATATTGAAAGAAAAAGGCTCTCGATGAATATGCATGTTAAATGATGAGTGATAGACATGATAATTTTCTCGTGTGACTTATGAAGCATTTTATAATTTTGAGACTTACTTGAACACTTTAAAATTACGAAACTGATCCTAGATTAAATAATTAAATTGAGTCTAGTAGGGATTTAAGTAGGCATGTTTTATATTTTTAGCGACATTTTTAACGAAAACAGATATTTTTGTGCATGAGATTGGAGAGTCAGAAAAGTGGAAACAATAAAAATTGCGCAATATTGTCCCAACTCCCAACACTATTTTTTGAAACTGGATGACTTCATTTCATACTTTGTTGTGGATTATGTGTGGATGTGGAGGACGCTATTTCACTGTGACATGAAAACCCTCGTAAAATAGCAAAAAATGTACGTCAGCTTTATACGAAAATACGAGATCTGCATGAAGCTCAAACGAGCTGTCTTGCTGGTAGAGCTTAGACTTTGACTCAAATGACTCAATTGTTGTGACGCGTAGAGTTTGCTGGATCGTCACATTCTCGACTCCAGACGACGCCAGAGTAAAGCCATTACTCTTTGAGATTGGGATTTAAGCAGATGTATTAGATTATTTTTATTGCATGCAGAGTGCAAATAAGAAAAATGGTAGAAAGGGCGTAATGGCTTGGGGTGGAAGTTTTCTTCTCGAAGACATTACTGGAGGTTCTTCATGATATTGCGAAATAGTCCAGAATTTTACAAAGCATTGCTAATTTATTTCATACTTTGTCTCAAATGCAATGTAGCTTAAGGCATCATTTTCATCAAGAACTGCATCCTTGCTATATGCTCAAGATCAATATTTCTCTAGACATCTTCACACTTCATTCGAGAGAGGAATTTTCACTGACCTTGAGCAAGCTTCCAAGGAAAACCCAACTCAAAATACGTTATTTAGCTAATATGAAGCTAATGCATGGGGACTGGGCCCTGGGGTACACACACAGTAAGTCATGCAAATGATGCAATGCAGTGAAGAGATAGATAGCTTCATAGCTTGTTGCTTTGCTATTGTGAACATGAGTTGAAGTGATACAGTCTCCACGTCTCCAGTCCCCCTCACGCTCTTGAATGTCACTTATATCTGACACTGAATGGTTATCGTCAAAGGTCCGATTTGTTCTGAATGTGGTTTGATGTAATTGATCGCTTAAGTAATTATATACATATTTTTATTACTATTACTAACAAATGAGAAATTGAAATGCAAAACTGATAGGATTGCCAGTACCAACACCAACCAAGCTTCATTTGCAACCACCCTTCATTTTTTTAAATAAGAATATTTAAAACTCCTGTTATGTCTGTGAGAGCTTTCCTAAAACAAATTAAAAATATTACACCTCCGTTCTAAAAACTACGATCGCAATTTTCCTACGACAGTACGAATCCCTCCACGTATCTCAAGGATGAGAAGAATCCAGGTTTCATCATCCACAGAAGGACTTTCTTTTTTGGCATGGTTGACATTTGTAATGCAAAGAAAACTCAGAAGCTATACTTTTATATAAAGAGTAATAATAAATAGTACTTCAGTGCAAAATAAATCCAAACACAATTGCCAGTAAACTTTTATTATTTTGACAATCCAATTCCCAAAGAAAAAACATTCCTTGAACAATTTCCCTCATCCAGAGCATTTCTTTGGTCAGGGGTCTGTTATGAAAACATGATCAAAAGAAAGAAAGAATATCTAAAAAAAATGGTACACTGCTTCTGTGACAATGAGTTGTGCAGAGAGAGATGTGGTGTGCACGTGTGCAAACTGGTGAGATTGATTTGGTGATGGTCGGGTTTTATTAATATGCTGCTTGTGGATGAAGTGTGAGCGAGTTTACCTCACGACACGACGACCAAAAATGGATTTTTCTTGGCTTTTCAACAACTTTTTTTCCTTCACTTGAGCATATTATTTCCTACTTTCGTACATTGATTTGTTGTTGTTTTTTCCATCAAGCATTTTATAAATGCTGAAACTTTAAAACTGAAAATGTAAACTGCATCATCAACTCCATCCTTTTGTTTGTAAATAAGGCAGGGTTAATTTTGAATAAAAATTTCAACTCGCTACGATTACGTGTACTGCAATTTGTTTTAAAATGTCAAAAAATGAATCCTTCCTACTCTGGTTCTACTTGGAATTCTTTGATAAGTTAAAGATTTGAAGTGCAAGGTAAAGAAAATATTTTGTTCTAAATCCCAAGCAGAATCAGGAGTGATATTTTATACATAATTAGGTATAAAAGCCTTTCCATGCAAGCTTTCGTATTTTTCTGCTCCATCCGAACAAGCGAGATTTGGATATCGAGAGACCCTCAGCTCAGATGAAGATGCTCTCTCTCCTCATCCTCTCTTTTTCTTCATCTCAGCCTCGCCTCGCTATGAAGTAGAGAGAGGGAAAAAAAATGCTTATTTTACATTGTAATTGTAACATCCAGAGGTGGTGGTGATATGTGAGCTTATGAATGCTTGAATTGGGGTTAATTGTTTTTTTATGAATGGAATGTTTTTTTTTCTTGGAGAGTAGCCATTACTTGAAAAATTGTTGAATGGAATTTCTATAAAAAGGGGTACGTGCGAATGTAAAAGTTTTAATTTAACAATATTTAAAAATTAAATTGGCTCTCGATGAACATTGCCTGTTGGTATTCATGATCATGCGTTGATCATATCGATTTTAATTCACCAGTGGTTGAATATGATAATACGATAATTTTCTCGTAGGATGCATGAATCCTTTGCAATTTTGATAATACAAATCTGAGTTAAATAATTAGATAAAGTCCACCAGCGACTTTAACCATATTTGTTGAGCTACATTAACGAATGAAAGTTTTTTAATCCTGACTCCAGACACCAGAATAAAGCCATCACGCTTTGAGATGTAGACAAATGTATTCGATTACATTATGGCTTTGGGTTATATCTTGAGGGAAGCTTTAATCACCTCCCTCAAGAGCATTTCTGAAGATTTGTGATACTGCAAAGTCGTACAGAATTACAACCTGCATTTTCAAAAGCATTACTCATTGTTTCTACCTTTTTGAAAAACTGATTTGTGCTTACTTTTAAAATTAATTTTTGAAGCATGAAAGCTCAACTTAAAAATCGATAAAGTCAATTTTTTCTTGCTTTCATACTTCGTTTCAAATAATATTGCTTGTAAAAGTATTATTTTCATCAATAACTCAAGATCAATATTTCTCTCGGCATCTTCACTTCATTCGAGAATGGAATTTTCACAACCTTGAACAGCCACACCATGAACAGCCAACTCAAAATAAATTCCTCAATCAATATGAAGTTTATGCAAGGGGTACACAGTAAGTAATGCAGTATAAAGTGGTGACAAAGAAAGCAAGTTGCTTTGCAATTGTGGGTGTGAGTTAATATGAATGTCTCACTTTCCCCTTACGATCTTAATAAATTTTGCTTTTAATGGAGTGATTAGTAATTCATTAAAACCATATATATTAATGACAATGAGCAATTAATATTCAAAACTGATATAGAGTTGCCAGCATCAACATAGCTTCATTTGAAACCACTTTTTATTTAATTTTGGGGGGAGATATTTAAACTCGTTCATGTCTGTGGGAGCATTCCTAAAATAAATTTAAAACGTTAATAATCAGATATTATACTTTTACACTTCTGTAATAATAAATAAATAAACTTGCTAACTACCTACCGTCACTTTTTTCTGAGAACATCACATTCCTCCAAATATCTCAAGGAAGAGAACAACCTCAATGTTTCATCCACATGGAATTTCATTTGTGGCACGCTTATCAGAATATTTGTGCTTCATTTTTATCTCAATCTGCCTACCTTCTCTACGGGGTTTTCGACTACACAATTACTCCGGTAAAATTCAGTTCTTTCACTACTTCAATACTCTTTTTTGCCGAACGCAAAAGACCTACTAGGAGAATGCAATTCAATTAATTCCATTCCATATTCCATATGAGTATCCATTCACACACAACTCCAGCTCTAGAGCTTCAATGCTCGGAGTTGCTTTAGCTTGGGCATGTGGTTGTGGTGTCGTGGTAGATTTCTATACATCATGTAAACGTACTGCTTTTGACTTTTCAGAATATCGAAAAAAAAGTCTGCAATAGGCAGTAGCCTACCAGAAAAAAGAAATAGCTGAGTTCAGTTAACGGGAAAACAATAAATATTAGTCCTGATGAAGATGAGCGTTGCACATCAAAAAATCTTGACAAAAATAAAATATGGCCTATGCTATCGTTCTAAATATTTCCAGAATGAATATTCACATAATTGGTTTTTGGATTATTCTATTGGATTTTTAGCAGGTTATTCATCCCGAGCTCATTGTCAGTCTTGAGTTTAACTTTATTAATACCACAACCTCAAGCTGAGCAGACGGGATATTGGTATTCTATTGTTAGCTAAATAAAATAAAGAAAAATAATGACGCCAGTCATAATCATTTGTAGAATGGGAACAACATAGCTGGGCTTTATCCATTGCACCAATTTTTCAGGGGAATAGTCATGGATGTGGGGAAATCAATAGGAAGCTTCGAAACAAGGATTAGTATTTCAAGTTTGAAACCATTCTTGGACTATCTTTACAGCCCGGAATATGTTAACCTTATCAAACTTATCAGGAACCAGAGGAGCTAGACTTAAGGCTGGATTAAAAATATGAAACAAGTAGAGACAAAAAATAAAGTACATATAGTGAGTAGTTAAGGATTTGGTGAAAATTTCTCTCGAATGACGTAAGAGAAAGAAAACAATGAGCTTTGTGAAAAATAACGCTGTTTCGTCTAATCCTTCGTGTCAATTCGTACAATATCAGTGAGGAAAATTAAACCAAATTGAACAAAAATGTCATTTTACACAAGTTTGAAAGAATGAAGTTGAATGAATGAAATCACAATCCATTATGATTAAATTGATTGTGAGAAGAGGAGACCTGACAAATAAAAAATGTTTTGATGCAATAAAACTCCAGAACCTAGCCACTGCGCTTTGAGATACAAACATGCGTTACGTAACGTAAGGTAACCCATTACATTCTAGATAACAATAGTGATAAATGACATTGTCACAAGAAAACAGATTTTTGATCCATGCAGAGGGTAATCTATGCTAAAAGGGTGTATTAAAGGGTTCAGAATAAATAGCCGTTCTACATTCACGAGTCTGTTATAGAAAACTCTTTTAGTTTATCGAACCTTTTGCATATTGTGAATAATAGACAACCTCTTATGTATTTATAAAAA